>JAQFZW010000210.1:0-85648 GCA_034687055.1 Heteromurus nitidus | reverse complement strand
ACCGGGAACCGGAGCCTTTGAATAGTTGAAGAGCCAATCACGCAGTACCGGACACACACACGGACACACGGACACACGGACACACATTCATTTCGTTCCGGCTTTATGTGTAAGATTGTGCATGCACGCCGTCTACGAATCATTGGAATGTTAGCCAAGGATTCGACTCTAAATCGACCACGAGATCTTTCGTACGTATTCAGTTGGGAATGCCACAGATTTTATTCACAACTTTTCATTTCGTTTGCCAGATTGAAGAAATTCTGCAAGTGACCCTGAATTGAAATTTGTTCTGAACCGAACTGTTCTTATAAAAGTCTTATGCTGAATCGAAGATTCTCCAACGCGAATACATGAAATAAAACAAACACGTGATTTTAACATCCTTTACTTACAAAATACTTCGTTGATTTGGACCTTCCTTCTGGAATAATTTTACCATTTGCCTACTTATTTCCGTACCCAGACCAATATAGTGAATTTGCTCTATAGGCAAGCATAAACGATCTACAGGCCATAACACCAACAATGACTATCAGCTTGCACCATTCCCATACAATAATCATCAGATTCATGACACATTCATCAAGATCATGGCAGAGAACTACGCTATATAACTTTAATGTACGTAAAGAAACAACTATAAAAATAGCACGTGTATATATGTAACTTATCATCGTGTGTCTAGGTTAGTTTTTGACGATCATGAAGTGTGTAACGTACGAATGCGCCTCATTTTCGTTACAATATACAAATTACAGTTTACAAAAATTCACAAAAGTTTTGAAAGGTTGAGGTTATTTGCGTATATACACAAACACAACCTTGCAAAGCGAGACATTTTGAGTCGCAACCATAACATACAATCATACAAATATATACACGCTTCGCGAATTTACAAAGTCAAAGTCGCGATTCGCGAGATCATATCAAAAAAATTTCAAGCTAAAACTCTCAAATTCTTATACAAAACTTGATTGGGTTGCACATACGCTGGCTGCCTCGCTGACATTTGAACGGACTATGCTACACACCACATCATCATCTTAGCATACCGCAACAACGTCAAAGACAATATTACATAAAAAAATGCACAATTCTTTTAATCAATTCAAAGCACGCGAATGAAAGAGAAGGGGTAGATAAAATTGCAAAAATTCGTAGATGCCCTTTACTCCTTCCTACATGTCTCATGTATATGCATAGAGACTCAATTAATATCATATAGCCTCTCTGACGATTGCTTAATTTTTTAAATTTTACTTACTAATATTGCACACACATCACAAACTAATCATTGTTTTTCACATCATTCATATGCATCCCAACACATCATTCTTCATTAAAAGATTAGCCCATCAGATCAATTCATTTAATATTACGGGTTAAAAACTTTTCGCTCACCACGCGATATCTGAATCTGAATCTCAGAGATTTAAAATGGCTTGCGCAACTTATTTTTATGCTTCAGGATTTTTGTGAGTAAAATTCGCTAATTCGACCATCACCGAATGACAATCATTCAATTCACACAAAAAACTTTTACTCAATATCTTTCATTATGATTGATCCTGTCATAAACATCTTCCTATCGGAGATGCTTCAAAATTACTCATTCAAACCCATCAAATGATGGATGAGAGTTGATCATAAAGCTCAAATCGTTTTTTGTCTCTTTGTTTTTATTGCCCCCTAGAACTTGTCGGTTTCGTAAGGAAACAATACGAAATATATTGAACTTTATTCATGCATTAATTATACCCATTAATTTTATTGCATGAACATGTTCGGAGGGGTTCGTAAAGAAGGAAAATTGTTCCCAAAATTCTGTACCAACATTTCCCAAACACTCTTCCATTAGCTGCCACCATAAAAATATCGTCCAGTGGTCTGTTTTTGTGCTCCATTGCATTCCAGCGAGTGGGAAGCAAGTTTGCGAAACCACCGAGTATTTCCACAGGTATGTGCAATAATAATATTTATGTGTGTAGGTAGTAGAGTATATTTAATTAGTTGAGTTGAGATATGCCTTGGATCAGGTACATTCGTATTTTACGACGATTCGCGTTAGCTTCGATGTCCATCACAAAAGCTACATCGGGGAAGCATTGAAAGGAAATTCCAGGTATGTAGTTGCAGTTAATATATTTACAAATAGACCACGTGAATTCGCAACCGCAACTGGAATAGTCACACGGCAGGTATATGTGTAAGATTAACATTGTTGTATTTAGAGAAGCATTTCGTTTTCTTAGGACAAAATGTTAAGCGAAAATGAAAATACTTTTACATATGTACTCCAACTGATTATGAATTGTTGCATACAAGTGAAGATATATATGGTGAGAACTTTGGGAATACTATTTTTCGAACATGACGGCTTGCCCCCATTGAGCATTCAAGTTCAAGAATGAAGCTGCGATGATACAACCTCAGCTTTTGTTTGTGCACTTTTTTCTGTGGTATGCATCTTTGGTGTTTCTCCTTTGTCTCATATACTCTGCTAATGAGCTTATATTAGTGGTTTAGTAGATTCCAATTTAGCAGAATTGTTGTACATTGGAATTATCACAACGGCATGGCGTCTCTGTGGGATGACATGACGCAGCAGAATATAAAGATGTGGTTAGAATTGTGCATAATTTGCTGAACTTCGTAGGTAGGCATGTGTGTGCATCAAGCGTACTACTTAAAAATGTGAACCCACACTAACCCTTAATGTGTACCTATTTAGGCGCTATATACATCTCACTCACTGGTGAAGTCCAATTCCTTCCAAGTCGATTAGCTGGCTATGTTCTAGGTTTTCGCAGTTGGCGAGCCAAATTTATTTAATTAGAAGGTATTGCACATATGTTTTCAATGCATTTTTTGCACTTTCTTGTCACCTTCACCCCTTTGGTTTCTCTCTTCTAAAAATGTGCTCATGAGGACATGTGTACAAAAGTTAGTTTAAAGGAACACAAGCAGAACAAAAGAAAGGAAAACGGCGACATTGATTACATATACAGATATACTTTTACATGAGTCAGCTCAGATCGTCGTGAGAATCAGGATTCCCCACACAACTAATTCTCACAGAGAGCATAACAAGTAGGCCCTTGAATTCTCCACAAAAGTGGAATGTACATTCCAAGGAAATCTGACATAAAATGAGCAATGACGTATGTACGCATGTAAGACTGTGGGACAGCATAAATGAGCTTGGCTTAGGTACAATAATGTAAGTTTTTGTGAACATGATTGCGTTTCTTGAGGTGACAGGTGAGTATAAATTAATTCTTAAGCCTGGTTCATGGTCCCCTTCAACCACCTTTTTTGACGTCTGATCTCTGATCTGATTCAGTGCTGATGACGCATGACTGTTTTTGTAAATGAATGAGTGCGCCATAGGTTTTCCGAACTTTAATCTGTCTGAGGAGCAGAGGGATTTCGAATTTACGCAAGCTAGGGTTTGGGGTAAATAAAAAAGCTCACAAAATACAAGTAAACAAATATACTGCACGTTATCTTGGAGAGACAACCTTGGCATTTCAAAACATGTATTCTTATAGTTTCGTATGGCCCTCTCAAACCCTCTTGTGCAAATCTCAGAGGAAAATAATAAATAATATGCAAAACATAAGTTTGCGCAGTCTACTCTGGTGTAATGAAGTGAAGAAAACTGGTTTGGCTTTGCGAAAAAAATAATTGTTCCAAATCTCGTAAAAGGATTATTAATCTTTTCGTATTTGTACATTTGAGGATTATTACCGGAATGTAAGTATATATAACTATAACCTGTACTGTTAGCACAGAGGCTCCATCGTCATCATGAAGCTTCTTGGACTTATATACTAATAAAAAAGCAGTTTTTCAACAAAAAAGTTGAAAATGTATCTTTGTCATAATGTGGCTAATGAAGGATAGCAGGGGACTATTTTGTAGACGTCAGCAGTTGTACATATTCTCATTACGTCTCAGAGCAGAATGACGACGATGACGCACTACTCCACTCCGTCAATGAGGAGCACATGAAGATGCTAAGGATTGGTAATGATAATTGAAGGGAGCAGCTTCTGACAAAGTACAAAGAAAAGGTACATAACAGGTGCAAATAAGTATAAAGGATATATACCTAAGAACTTGATACAAAAGCATTATTTGCAAACCACGGCAAAAATCCCAATACGTGAGCGAGTAGCTTTTTACAAAAGAGATGGGACGGGCTACGCTTGAAAAAGAGTTGAACGAGTGCTGACCATGATGACGAGCACTTTGCAATTCTTACCAGTTTTTTCTTGGCACATTTTTTATGTAATCTTTCGCAAATCACAATATCCCCATATTAAAGCTCTTTACTTTGTTTGGTTCGATGCATGTTATGTACTTGTACGAGAATTATGTGTATTTCCTATGTTCACCGTTCACAATCCTGCAATCCTCACTCAGTGTCAGTCAGGTGCTTATATACACTTATACGGTTTCATTAATGGAAAAACATCTCTGGGGATTTTCCCTGCATGATTCTCAAAAGTTTTTTCGAGACTTGAGCCGCATCACCACCTGCAAACCACAGTCGTACACACTGATTTCATGAAACTTCGCTGGACTGGACGTCCTTTTCTTGTCTTATTAAAACTGGTTGGGCAACTGCTTCAAGCTTGGGAGTTTGAGAGAAGCACCCCCAAAGGACGATAATACTAAAAGTGGTTCCAGTGGATTTCACATTTGATTTGTTGGGGTAGTTCCACAATACACTTTTTCCTCTTTCTTTCGATCAACTCCTAATAACTTTTCATGTACTCCCATCCACGCATATAAAATTTAATTGCCAATGTGAAGCGAATATACTCTGGCATGGTCATTTTTTATAAGAGATATAATATTTGTTGTGAAACCTCCATACAGCAATCATCTTTCATTATATATGGTACGTATTATATACCAAAGCGTTGCGTTATCTTGTTCCAGTAGTAATAATGAGACCTTTAGACGAGTGGATATGTGACTAAACAATAAGATCGTAGTTGCCAAACCAAACCAAACCACATTTATTCTATTCATTCCAGCCGTGTGCAATGGACTTTGAGTTTTTTAGTCGAGTTGAAGAAGTAGAGTGAGTGAGAAGCGGAAGAATGCTAGTTTGCATACAATTCTCAATTCTGAAAAACTAGTCGTGTGGTGTCTGGAGTGAGAGAAGTGTGTGGTATCTAATTCAGCAGTGTACATTCATATATCCATTTAGATAACACTGGGTTAGGGAAACAAAAAAATTTTATTGTGAATGTGAACCAATTTTTTCTGGAGGTTACCTGCTTGATTCACATTTTGCAATTAAACTTGGCCAGTGTAATTCTAGTTCTACTTAGTCCACGTGACGTAGTCTGGTCTGCGTGGAAGCTTGGGTCTGTATGCCATTTTGTGATAATAGTTGTAAGGAATTGGGGATAAGAGTTGAGGTTTAGTTTAGTGCGTTGCAGAACGAGGAAGGAGTGATTAACGTGCAGGAAATTGATCGGAAATTAGTGATCTTCAGAAAGCATACTACTCCTCAAGCCATGAATTTTATTTATGCGAAAATTTCTCAAAGATAACAACTCTATTTTTATAGTTTTTATAGAAACGTTCTACAGTGCTCCTATAGTTCTTCAAAAGTGCCACATCCCATTTAAAAAGTAGATATTTAATCTACATAGTGTCGGAAGTAAAATGGAGGAAACCGAGCAGAAGTATGACAACGCCGGCTTTGAAGCCGATCCGGAGGAAATTGGCATGGACAATTTGAATCAGCAAAATGGGAATGCAGCGGTTTTAAACACAACGTCAACGACTGCGAATGGGAATAACGGGTCCACAACAATTTCTGTTGTGCCAAAGGAGTCTGCGACGAGAATCGTGAATAACACGAAAGCCCCAGAATGGAACACGAATAGCGCTGTTGTGATACGAAATGCGATGAAAACGTACCGCGGGGCGAAGAGCCCAGTTCTCAGCGACTTCAACATGACAGTGAAAGAAGGAACCATGTAAGAGATTCATGCAAAAAATAAATTGCACGAGAATCTACGGCGTGACGATGACGAATTGGAAATTGCTTACATTTTTTCTTGTATTTGTCAAAAACACAGTTACAGCTTACTCGGTAGCAGCGGTTGTGGTAAAACCACGACTCTCTCTTGTGTTGTCGGACTGAGAAAGTTGGATGAAGGAAGTATTACCGTTTTCGGTGCAAGGCCTGGCACAAAACAGAGTGGTATACCGGGGCGAAGAGTTGGATACATGCCGCAAGTACGTATAACGGAAAATGAGTTTGCAAATTGAGCATAATCTACATGCGTCGAAAATTATGTCTCTAAATTCATTCCTCTCATTCTCATCTTCTGCATTTACAGGATATTTGCCTCTATGAGGATTTCACAATTGCGGAAACTCTCCAATACTTCGGCACAATCTGTGGTATGACCAGGGATGAAATTGAAGACCAAGTTGATTTCCTTGTAGAATTCCTTGACTTGCCACCCGCTTTCAGAACGGTCAGGACTTTGTCAGGTGGACAAAAGAGAAGAGTGTCCTTTGCAGCAGCTTTGATCCATTCGCCCGAGCTTCTGATATTAGACGAGCCGGTAAGATATGAGTGTTTCTCGCGTTGAAATTTTCTGTCAAAATTGTCAATTTTGGGTTTCCCTGAAGTGCTGAAAAAGTAGTAGCATTTTTTATTATTTTTAAAACGTTATTTTTTTAACTTTTATTTTTAGACTGTCGGTGTGGATCCACTATTGCGTGAAAAGTAAGTCAGTTTTTTTTCGAGTTATTTCCGTTTCCGTAATGTATTGCTGCTGCAGCTTGCATGATACAAATTAATGTCATATACGACCATTCTTTTAAATCATACGTATGCAATTGCAATTTCACATTTTATATGCATTTTATGGACATCTGCAATTTCACACTGTAAGCATTCACATGGACGAGGCGATGCATAAAATTATTCATCATTGAATTTTAAATGATCTACAATGCATAAATGTAATCGCCACACTCATACTTAAAATGCGACTCGATTTAAATTGAAAGAAAAATTCTTATTTTCCACAAAAAAAATATCGTAAACTTTTGTAAAAGTACTTAAAACAATGTTTGATATTTGATATAATATGAGTAAACATATTTTTGCGGCCTTCCCAGACATTTTCACAAGATTTTTTTTGTTAACAAAAAGGGATCATGAATTCATTTTTTGTACAATTTTTCATGACCGAGCAATAAGTAACAACTACAAAGCAACGCGTCATTTTGCGTCAAGACATATTATTGTTACCTGACGGTTGTGTTCAATATCTTTTTTGGAAGTAGCAAACTGGCATCATGCACGCTTACAGCGTGTTTGTATCTCTGAATTGCTATTGGCTTTTTGCAGATATTTTTATTGCGAAACTATACCCAAGAAACTCATGGTCAAACAGAGAAAAAACTATTCGTTAACAACAAGAAGATAGCTAGAGGTATATGACACGACAAGAGAACTCACTTGTTGCAACATTCCAAGTTATACATTATTCTAATCTTTGAACGCAGGTATGCTACCTAGAGGTTCTCAATTGTGAGGCACTAATTCACGTGTGCTTAAATGTCCATTTCTCGTACAAACTTCTTTGTCTTATTTGTACCTTTCATGATAATCTGATTCATAATTGATAGCAATCTAGCGAGTGCACGTTTAGGGTTGGACATTCTTCCTAGAATACCCAATATTATTGTGCAAAAATATAACCTGACATTTGTACATGTACGTTACTCATATCCATTCTGAATCTTCCGTTTTTCGTGGTAATCTATGATTACCTTTACTCAGAAAGTTATTTAGGAAGACGGAATCTATTTTAGAACGTTACGACCAAGATCGTACACGTATGCTCCACTCCAGCACTTCCGAATCTTTCATACATGTTTTAAAGCAGTCTCGTAGTTTGACAAGAGTTTGTAGATTTTGGGGACTTTAAAGTTTCCTATCGACACGAATACAAATGTACTTGTACTCAAATCATATACGCAGAACAATTTTACTGCGTGTGAAGTGGACCTACATTTCATTCATGTTTGAGATTTTGGAAATAAGTATATCGCATGCTGAGTTTTGTCACGAAGTTTATGCGCCAATGTTAGCGGTTTGGGATGCGTAGACAGGCACAAGGGCAGTTTAATATGAGCACCAAACCCAAGCGCCATGCGCCATGCTGAAGATTACACACATATGTGTCGTAGAATTAGATGATAATTAATGCTAATAAAAATTAATAACACATGGACTTATGTATGTTACATTCTCTTAACTCGCTATTTTTCTTTTTTAGCATTTGGAATCATCTTTGTAAATTAGTCTCGCGAGGACAAACCACTGTGATTATCACGACGCATTACATCGAAGAAGCTCGTCAGTCACACAGGGTAAGTTCAGAAACTTTATGTAAGGTTCAAAATATATGCTTAAAAGTTTAGTCATGATGTCAGATGAGTGAGTGAGTGTGGCGATTTCAAGAATTCATTTTACAATGAGCTAAATACAGCTAGATATGGTCACTCACCACCACCACGCAGTTCTAAGTTTTCCTTAGATTATGATTGGACTGGGTTTTACCCAACCACCAAATACCCTCTTGTCTTTTGCAACAACTTCCCCCTTGCAAAGTTCCCTTTTTTCTTACAAAAACTATAATCTTTTAAAATGCTCACGGGAATCACCATGTTAGACACAAGTCAATGGCGAATAACAAGTCTTAAGTGATCGTAACATATAACGATAAACTAATGACGTCAATGATAATAATCATGACGAAGAGTTGTTGTTCCTGACAAAGACATAATATTCCGCTTTTTATGAACATTTTCTTGTGAAATGAGTGCAGATAAAAGGTTAAAAGGCTACTGTTTGAACGAGTCTGATGTGATAATAAAAACAAAGTCAAAGTCTCAGCGAAAGACGAAGTGCAAAGGCAGAATTGGACAAAAAAATGTGTACATGTTTTAATGATAATCGACATTGCTTTTGTAGATTGGATTGATGCGTAGTGGCCGTCTCCTTGCTGAGAAGTCTCCTGATGCCCTTCTCCAAGAATACAACACCAATCTTCTTGAAGACATTGTGCTCAAGCTGTGTAAAAATGACACAATGGGAGTCATCGAGGAAGCTGACAATAAGCAGAATGACGACGATGATCCCGTTGCTCAAGCCATCGAAGAAATATCCTTCCAATCCCAAGCTCGGCTTTCTATCACTGCCGCAAATCCAAATAACTTGTCAGAAACAAGACACCGGAATCCCGCATCGAAGGATGCTCCCGTCAGCCCCGCTGTTCCTCCCAAAGTGTCCACAAATCCTCAGCCTCAACATCACCACAAGTTGGAAAAAAGCCTCTCTTCCCGTTCCGTAATCAGCTACAAGCGAAAGCAATCCTTTAAGCAGGACATACATGACGAGATTTACTTGGGCTTCTCAAGACTCAAGGCTTTAGTCAGGAAAAATCTAATTTTACTCATGAGAAATCGCAAGTAAGTCTGCTCATCCATTTAAATTCTAGTTAAAAAGTCATATAAGGTACATATATTTTGCACTTAAAATTATTTCTCAGATTTCATGCAAAAAAATTGTGCTCCGCGTTGTCCACTATGTTTATATAGGATGTTACATACGTACTAAACATGAGATTTACACGTTTCCACAATGAATTTTATATGCTTGTTAAATACACGCCATATGAATGCCTTTTTCTCCTTTCCTATTAACGCCGCAGCAGTATATAGTGTAACCTATTTTAACATAACAGCCCGTGGGAAAACATTTTCTGCCATAATATTAAATATAAGCAGCTTGCGTTGAAGAGACCATAAAATACATTCTAAAAGCAACTCGGAAATTTATTAAGCTCTCAAACAGGAAAGTTTTTGGGAACCCAGTCTACACGAGTTTTTTTGTCCAACCCCTGTATGAATTCTTGTTTTAATGGAAAAGTATACCCACTGAACTAATTCCTCATTTTGTGAGAAATTTTCATCCATAAATTTTGCTTAAGATGTTGACCATCTATCTTTTTGATCCTTACTTAATCAGGGAAAAAATAGAATAATGTAGGACGGTAGAATACATGCATGCACATCCGTATGCAACTATTCGTATATGCAAAATATATGTACGTACACCATTTTTGCGGAAAATTCACAAACTGGAAATGTGCTCATAACTTCGAATTATATGTGCATATTTTATTATAATACTAATATATTATTAAACTTTGTCAGGTTCCTATTCTTCGTCTTAATTCTCCCATGTATCCAAATGATGAACGTCTGCGTAACAGTTGGAAATGATCCTACGGATTTGGAAGTTGGCTACGTCAATTTTGATTCAGACTGCAAAAATTACTCAATGGACAACTGCTCTAAAGAGCATCTGAGTTGTCGATTCTTGGAACTGCTACCTGGCCAAAACTCTGTGAACAGAACTCTAAAACTGGTACGGCCTATGCAAAATTAAGGACTTTGATGATGCCTATTATGTCAACGATTTTGCATGAATTATAAAAAAGTCAAGCTTGTTCTGAAGTGTAAATTCTTCATTCCAATTATCAGATTAAATTTGACACAGAGGAAGAAGCTCTAGAGCAAACAAAAGCTGGCAAAACATGGGGCTTCATGGTATTCCCTGAGAACTACTCGATGTTCATGTACGAGAGGGCAATTAGTGGGGCTGAGCCCACCGAAGAAGTTCTTAATGGCTCAATCATCTCTTTTGAGATGGACATGACAAGTAAGTCAACATTCAATTCAATCCTCCTCCTCCTGCACAGTTTTTGGTGATTTAATTAAGCAAACAAAGACGGCATTTGTACATGTATCACTTGATAAAATGTGTTTGTTATAACTTTGAACATTGAAATCTATCATGATCATACGTGCACGAAATCCACATGCGACCCTATATTCCTTTAAACTTTGTTTAAACAAACACACGTTCCTAATAATATGTCTTATTGCAAAAGTATAAGAAAGCATGTGAGTAGTGATCATTACCTTCCTGTTTAAAATAATCCCACATGCCGACATGCAAATTGCATGTGTGCATGTACACATCGTTTTTCGAGAGTATTATATCCTCTAATTTATTGCGTGGCTGATATTTCAGAGAGAAAACATGAGTAAAGATGATTTTGAAAATGCTATACACTTATGTTTACGAAATGCTATGATTGTAATAATGTGTTTGCAAATTTTGTGTTTATACAACAGGCAAACAAGTGGCTGAAACCATTCGGACAACATTCTTCTTTACATTCCAAAAGTACATCATTCAACTGTTTGAGTCATGCGGGTACGACCGTCGAGTTGGGGAAATCCCACTGAAGGTGAGGAAGATCTTCTTGCTTTTTTATATACACAACAACCTTCATCTCGATCTTTTCCTAGAACTTGTAATACTGCAAATTGAGATTGGCATCACAAATCTTCTTTCGCTACGGGTTCTTTTGTGAAAAGGAAAGATGTTTATATGAAAACGAGAAAAATGAGAATTCTTTTTATGTTTCACAGTTGGAAGAACCCATTTACGGATCTACGGACACAAACTTCCGTCAGTTCCTTGCTCCCAGTGCCATATTAGGGTAAAAACTCTTTAAAATTGTTATGTTTTTGCGAACCGTATGTAATCATGTTTTATAAACGAAAATTCTTATATTTACGCATTTTTAATGTATTTTCTACAGAATTATCTTCTTTTGCCCCTTGATCACCGGAGGTGTCAACCACATTTCCGACAAGAAACGTGGAACTCTCGACCGTGGCCTTGTGTCCGGGGTGCGGACCGTGGAGATTCTTGTATCCTACTTTATCACGGAAGGAATTGTGCTCGTTGTGCAAACCCTCCTCATTTTCCTCATCATTACGCAAATGTTCACGATTGAATTTAATGGACCGATCATTTGGGGAATAGTCCTATCATTATTGATTGGCTTCTGCGGTCTTTCGCTTGGATTCCTTGCCTCTACTTTCTGTACGGAAGAGGTTCAAACTATTTTGGTTTCAATTGGGTACGTTTATAAATTGCAAAATGAGGAAATGAAGAATTCAAATGAAAAACATATTTTTGGTGATTCATGACAAATTATTTTTATTACATTTTATAGTTCCTATTATCCAAACATGGTGTTGTCTGGTATGGTTTGGCCACTGGAAGGTATGCACTCGTGATTTTTTAATACTTTTACAAATCGTTTGCTCAGATAGTATTCTCATGACCTGTTTGCCCTGATAATTTTGCAGGAATCCCCAAGGTTCTGCAGTACATCGCCTACCTCGTACCATGTAACATGGCATGTGAGTCTATGCGATCTTTGGCCACTCGTGGCTGGGGAATTGACCACCCTCACGTGTGGCCAGGCTTTGTCTCCACAATCGGCTGGATATTGCTCTACTGGATTTTAACGATTTTAGTGCATAGGACTGTGAAACATTAATAAGACAGCTTATCTCGACAACTATATTTTATCGTTATTGTACAAAGGAAACTGCTGAATTTTTAATTCTCTCTACTTTTTTCTCTAACTCCATCTATATGTATCTAAGATTCCGTTTTCTTGTTAACTTTAAAAAATCCTTTATGGTAAGGTATGCCCTAGGAGACTTACGAATATAAAGTATTACAATGACAGAAATTTTTAAGTATATTTAATCAAATCAGTCTCCACTCGATTTACAGGAGAACGTGTTAGAGCGTTGACGTTATTGCTCAAAGTGGTAATTGTAAAAAAACATCGGCTACTTACTTAAGTTATACTTAAGGAATACATATTACATGTTTTCAATGAAAACTTTTCGTCGTTTCGACATTTTGTTCGGTGTGCACCAGCTTATTACGCATTGTCCTTGTTTAATAATATAGACGCGTGTGTATATTTTGTTGTTGAAAAATAAAAATGTCAATATTTAACAGATGAATTCAATTCGCTAGTATAAGATTTGTGCTTATTTATTAGCATTATATCACTTTTTATAGTTAATCGTACAAAGGGTTGATGTCTAACAATTATTAGCGTTTTTCCATACGTAACAAATGCACAGCAGGACTTAGTAAACTTGCATCAACGCTTCTCTTCCGCCTGCAGAAAAGACTAAAGAACAATGCGAATGCAATGGTGATAGTAAATCCTATCAAGGGATACCATTGGTATGAAATTCTGTAGAGATAGAAATAGTCCATTGGAAGTTCAGATGTGGTTGTAGAAGTAGTGTTCATAAAGATTTCTCCTATTTCTGTTCCGTTACTGAATGACATGAACTCGTTGTCAGAGCTTGTTGTGGTCGTGATATTACACATTTGACCCAAAGGAAGTTTCACAGGAATCGGCCTGGGACTTCCAAATCCCATCCACGAAGTTACAGCTAATGCAATTAGCAAGGATGGAATGACTGAAGCCTCACTGGTCCAAGGAAGCATCATTCCCGCAGTGAATAGTCCAAGGAGAGGACCACCAACCACACCAAATATGGTGAGACTGGCTTGCAACACTCCTGCGAAACTTTCTGCCATGAAAGCCAGGCCAACACAGATCGCTCCGTATAACAATGCCACAACTTTTATGATAAGTGACACCGTCGTCCCTTTCGGATTACGAGATTTGAGCAGTGGACGAAAATAGTCCTCGTAGGTGACAGCGGCCAAGGAATTGATTGCCGATGAAACTGTGGACAAGGATCCACTCAAGATGCCGGCGATGAATAGTCCAGTTATTCCAGGGATGTTTTTGAAAGAATCTACCACATAAAGCGGTAGCATCTACCAAAAATAAGCTTCACTTTTATGATTTTTTTTCTGAAATCGACACTAAATTGTGTGTATTGCTTATCAAATTTGTTACCTGATCCGAAGATTGTATTCTTTGTGAGAAAATTGGATCACAATCTTTATACTTTGCATACATAACCAAGCCAGAAAGTCCCGTTGAAAAGCTCATTATTATCAAGATTGGCAAACTGTACCAAAGACTCATGCGGGCAGTTGTTAGGTTGCTAAAATAGTAAAATTATTGCCATTAGCTCAATTAAATTTTGATTATAAATAATTATTATCAACAAGTAATCAATCCGATCGGCGTAACTCACCGAGTTGACAAAAGTCTCTGAACTTGCGCTTGGTTGACTGCATACAAACTTAGGAACACAAATGTTCCTCCAATTAGTTGCGTTAAAATAGTGTGGCGAATTGTGGGATCTGCACTGAACCTGCAAATTATACATTATACAAAAAAATGTAAGGCTTTTATGTCTTAGGTTTTCATGGGTAGATAAGTTTCTACCTAAATAATTCAATTCGGTTCCCCTCCAAAGCAATGTTCCAAATTGCGCTAATACCACCAAACTCCATAATGCCTTGTATCAAGATGCAGCCTACAGCAGCAATCATTAAGCAGCTCTGGAAAACAATTAGATTATTACAATTTACAAAAATATCTTCTTTTTGAAAATTATTGTCGTTTTGAGATAAAATCGCTTATCATAGTACTTGGAAAACATCCGTTAGCAGAACCGCCTTCATGCCTCCAATTGTTGAATAAAACGTGCAAACCAAGCCCACACTCAAAATAGCTCCGGTCTTGCTGACTCCGGTGACGGCGGAGAGTGCTGTTGCAGGTGCATACAACACAATCCCCATGTACAAAATCATTTGCACTAGAAATGCCGTGGAGGCAATTATCCGAGTGGATTTTCCAAATCGATGCTCTAAATATTCGTAAACTGAGACGATTTTCAATTTATAAAAAACTGGAAGATACAAGTAGCAAACGATAGGTGTGCCCAGTACATGAGCAAAATTTATTGCGAGAAATTGAGTCCCGTAATTATAAGTCTCGGCTGATACGCCAAGAATTGTGATTGCCGATATAAAACTGGCCATTAGTGAAAATGCGACTGGAAGAGCAGACATTTGTCCATCAGCAAGAAGATATTCCTGGAATCATGAACGTTGGCTTTGTAATAATTAACTTTATTTATTTATGGCTCATGAGATAATTGCATTTATACAAAAAATACCTGAATTGTCCTTTGTTTTCCGCCTGTGAGTCGGAAGTAAACTCCGATTAGTGCAGACACAAGGAGCACAATTCCAAAAATCAGGTAATCCCATATTGACAAATAATGAGAATCCATGTTTGATTAAAATATATTTGAAATTATAATTGTTAAAATGCTTATAACTTTAACTTGTCTCGTGCTTGAGAGCACATTTTGTGCAAGTGGTAGCATGTAAAACCGGGAATGTGTAATATACCGCGCATGAGAAATGTAAAAAAGCCAAGGAAGATACAGAGGTTACTTCCGCTAGCGTAGCGTTGAAATCCAGGCTCATAATTGCATGGATTTTCTCGAGAAGTACGAGAGGATTATCGGGATTATTATGTTCAAGCAAAACGTGTTTTTTGCTGTTTACGCCTACATTCATGATTACCCTGATTCAAGAATACTGTATAGTGCATATCCGTTCGTGCTCGTATCATCAACATACATCTCCGCAAGTATCACAACAAGTGGCTATCCATGAGAAAGCTTCTCGTGCTTTGTACTTGAACCTTTCAAACAAAATCGTACATCCGTTCGCTCCGTTGAAGCATGCAAGATTTTAGCTCATCAAATAATGTTCTTTCACACTTCAGCTAGTTGAATTGAGAGTTTGTGAGTATGCTTGTGAGTTTGTGGAATTTGTAAGTTTCTATTTTTGTTGGTGTTGAAAGAAATTGAAGTTTCAAGTGAAATGGAGAATGTGCCATTTCGAGCTACTACATGATCTTGACATTGACAATACTAAAACACAAAAGTTACACCATGCACTCTTTCCTGTAATAAATGCAAATTAGATGAATAAGATTCTGAAAAATGTTTTTCATTTCAAGATGAGGACTTGAGTGCCATCAGTCTTCACTTGTCGTCTTTATTCTCATAATTTTACTTAAAATAAAACTTGCCAATAAGAAAGTATGAATAACGGGGCATAAACTTTTGTGTTTTCTAATTAATTGCAATCATTTCGGAGTAGGCGAATGCTGCTCCGAAACTTGTCCAACGGCCAGATTTTCACCGATTGTCTGACTTTCATTTTTCAGATCCACGTTGTCATGCTGCGGTGATCCAGAATCTACGTCTTGCTGCGGCTGCTGCTCATGCCCGAATTGGTACTTGTGTTTGTGTTTCAGAAAATACGCAGCCAAGTACTCAATTGGCGAGTCTGGCCTTTCTCTTCCAAGAGCGAGCATTCCCTGATGAATGATGGGAATTACTGTCTGCTCCAAATATTCCCGCATAGGCACGCTCTGCAAGTCAACGGTGCCCTTTCTTGAAGGTGTCACCAGCTCTTTGGCAATAATCTTTTGAATCTGAGATGAAATCGACGTGCCAGTCCCTTCGTGGGCGGAACCCTGGATTTTTGTCATCACTGCTTCCGGCAAGCTTTCATCAACTTTCTCCTCGCCGGTTCCGACTGGGGGCGAAGAGCCATCCACATTAGCATTAGCTCCTGTTGGCGTTTCCCCATTTTGTTGGGGTAAGGTTGGATCGGGAGAGGGATGGATGTCAGCGTCGTTTCCATTAGCTGGCCCGTCGCCCCGCTTCTTTCCTGACGTGCCACGGCTGCTTTTTGACTTTTCTGATGCGGCCTTTTCCATTGTCTCTGAAGAAATTCGGAGCTTTGCATGGAGAAATATGTGGAAAGAATTATTGCAAAATGTAACAATACTTTCCCGGTTGTTTGAAACAAGCCGTGGCATGCGTATAAAGCCACCATTCACCATCTCATATATTATTCCCTGTTTCAATTTCTCAATAAAATTCATGATGAATCTTGGATCAAAAAGTTTCAATAGTGATAATAATAAATATGCATGTCAAACCCAAAGAATAATTGGGCGACTTCATCCGTACCTTCAAAATCATAAAAGCAAGAAGTCGTTCGAATTCGAACATCCAAACATAGAACGTTTTTCTCATTTTTAATTTACGCTTGAATCTGTCCTCTCGACATAATTTATGCTCTGCTGACGTAATCTGTACGAAGTATCACATGCAAAACCAACCCTCAGAATTCCAGGGAAAACAAAAACACTTATTACTTTTGCTGCATCAGTGTATTTTTTTAGGAGTAATAAAATGCTATTGGCTTTATTCTAATATTTCACTCGAGCACTTCAACATCAAATATCTATTATAGAAGATAACAAATCTCTTCTATTGGAAAAGATGGAGGGAATGTTCCCATACCACCGGCAGCATTTCCACGTTGCAAAGCGATGCTAATTCTCTGTTTCAAACAGTCTTTATCTTTACTCGCATCAGAACGCCCAGTGCATCCACAAATTGTACTGCTTCTTCACACCAACGGCCCATAGTCTCAATTGCAAACGGGACAAAGTGGTAATTCTGGTCAATAAGGCATTTGTATTTATTGATTTTCCTATGGGCCGCCATCTTGGCAACTGCTCCACTAGTTTCGCAAGATTGATTGATATAGGAAGGGGCCAACGTAGCAGTGTATTTTAGTAGGAGAGGAAGTAGATGCAATATGCAATGGTTCTTAAAACCAATGATACGTTTTTTAAATAATTACCCAGTAGTCTGTAAGTAAAGCATTAACGTAATTCAACAGGAGCCTCATTATGACTAATCGTAAGATACGCAACAACGAATTGCCTTTACGGCAAAATGATGAGGAGATTGTAATTTATTAGAAGTATTAACTTTCGCAATATCTACTGTGTACCACTTCATTTCCTACGTCATAGCAGTGAATTGTCGTTTGTCACCAATATGAGTCCTGGTCATTGTACAGCTTAATAATTAGCATAGTTTGTCTTTGTCAACATATACAAAATTATAAATGCGTTGTAAAAGAAAAACAGATTCTCTCCACTGATCTGGTGGTGTGGCAGTGATGAGGCCTCGCCTCAGATTACAATAAGCATTGTTTTGCCTTTTGTCGTCAGTGGATTAGGGAACTCTTGTGGTGATGCACTTGCTATTTGATTTGAAAGGTGTGATTGAAATATACGTATGATAAAATCTCTTATTGATCCCTACCAATGATATAGATACCCAATACCATTTTGATGAATATATATCTGGACTAAAACCTTGTAATTGGCTTTATACCTGATGTTCGCGTAGATAACTTAACTTCGTATTTTGCGCATGAATTAGTCACTTGTCATGTGCCACGTTGAACGGCATCAGTAAACCGTGATTCATTCCTGACATATTATCCTCAATCTAACTCATGGAATTATGTGTAAAAAACTACTCTACTAACTAGTCTATTCCCTTTTTTAGCTTTATCCATTCATTCTTGGGTCACATTATCGACATTATTATCTAAACCTAGCACGCAACTCGGCTAGAGTTCTCTGTTAGATTTTTTGTAGCCAATTCTCTGTAGTACTATTGTACTCCCACTCAATCGCAAGTAATAGACATCAGTTACGTGTGCATACTTGAACACTCAATAATGCAAGAGCTGTGGTTGTTACGCCACATTTACAATTCCTGGAAATCTTTGTGTACAAAAGCTGCGGTGGTGTTTGTAAGCAGAAAGTAATGACTTGCTTTGGGCATTACCAGTGAATTCATATTTGCTCACAGAGCTTCACAAGATATACCGTGTTTAATAACTCCGTTAATACAATAGAATACAAGTGTACATATGCATTATGTATGTAGAATACAGATACGGAATATATCTTTGCAAAAATATCGATGCACAATGATTAGTAATGCAATTCCACCAGCACGCAGCATGCATGCAAATGCATGCGTCATCGTAATCATCATCATCATCAACGTAAGGAAGTGAGGAACCTGTTTCTTTGTAAACTAACGAAATGGCCAAATGGGTAAAGCCTATGCATGCATTCCTCTACATTACCATGTAGAGGAATGCATGCAATGTTTTGCGATGCAAGAGATGAAAGATCATATAATATAGCATAAAAAATGAAATGAAGTATCAGCATTCATTCAGTTGTAATATGCGATTTGCTGTTTGAACATCTGCTTTCTAGTTTCGATTGTGTCTGGCAGGAAAGTGACAGTTGTATACATTTGTGACAGCTAAACACTTAAGACGTTTTTTTCGGAGTCAAAGAAGGCATCATATATCTTTAACCATTTTTGGAACAATTCCGGCATCCGCTGGTCGAGTTTACGATGGGTTCTTGTTGCTCCAGTGGAGGCAGTGGAAGACCCGTAAGATATACCTCAAAACATATAACAAATTTTTTTTATACATTTTATGTATTATACGTACAATCAAAAACTTAAGATTTGTGCTGCAGAATCTATTCTTCAGAAATGCGCAATTAAATGTTTGTATGCATGCATATATCTAAACGCATGTTAGCATTTAGAAGCTACTGAAAAATTAAAATGATTTTTTCTGTTTGTTTGTTGCAGGGGAAATCGTATAATGTGGGAGGAAGGACAGGTAGTGGATCCTTTGGGGGTGGAGGAGATTCATCCCACGTCTGGAGTGTATCTCATACGAACGATGATGCATATTCCGGTGGAGGATGGAGTGGAGGTGGGGGAGGTGGTGATAGTGGTGGCGGGGGAGGATGTGATAGCGGAGGTGGAGGAGGAGGATGTGATAGCGGAGGTGGGGGAGGATGTGATAGTGGTGGTGGAGGATGCTCATCGACTGACTGAAAATAACTGTTAAAGCTTTCTTTCAACTCGTAATAAATAGTTGTGTTAATTTTGTACGTATAATTACTACCAAGCAATCTTAGCAAATGATGAATGATACATGTAAATACGCATTGGTTTATTTTTGAAATATTTGATTTCGGATTCGTTGTATCATTTACTTATTAGGTTATATAGTTTGTATGAAATAGAGCCGGACATATATGCAAAAGCCCTTGTAAGGACTGTAAATTTTCATTTCGCGTTCCTTTTCAAATACCACAGAAAGCGTAAGGGAAATGTGAACCCATAAATCTAATATGAAACTTTCGGTTAATTTACCCATCAGCACACGCCCTCTCTTCATGTGATATAGTATAATATATAGTGTTAAAGGGTAACCATTTACTCATCTTGTGTAAATACAACTTCAGCGGTTCAGCGTACAGTATTTTTGTTTGGTACTCTCATTAAGATATTCATGATAACACCTACAATTACGTAAAGCACATATCCTGTTAATTTTCATGGACAATAATAAATAAGCCAAATGTAAACAACTTTTGTGAGGAGTAAAGGTACAAAAATTATATAACGAACACATCTTTGTCACTATATTTAGAATACTCGTATACGTTTCCAATTATTATGAATTCTGGAAAAATAGGCGAACAACGATTCATCAGTCTGAGGAAAAAATAATCATGTCGTACGCGGACATGTGCGTGTGTTATGGATGACAGAAACGCAGCCTGCAAGTTGCTCAAACTCAAAATGTCTATTTCTTGTCACATAATAACCTGCCAATTTCGTTGCTCACCAAAGTAGTGCACACGCACACAGAATGAATGAAATCCACGAAAACCATAATGAGCACAGGAAAGGAAACCGCGTCGTTATCGGTAAAAAAATATCTTTTCTTAATTACGAAATTGTCGTTTGGAACGAGTCTCCAGCGTAGAACAATTCCTGAGAATTCATTTTCATACGTCAACCACATTTATATCAATGTCACTTTATTGAGAAAATTAAAACCCAATTAAATTAGCAGCCAAACAAAAATTGCTTGTTGTAATTTCTCAGTCGGTTTTATTAAAAAGGACTTTTCTGGGTTTTCCACATAATATGTGCATCTTTAATTGGAAGTTATTTTGCTAGTTCCAGAGTACAAATCAGGAACGGTGACATGGAGGTTGTTACAATAACTATTCTGATTGCTGTATGCGCTATTACATCAATTGCAGCATGTGTGGCAACTCTGCTTGCTACCGACGTAAGAAATAATTATTTCATTTTTGATGCATTCAAAATCCTGCTTCACTCATCGTCAGTAACGGCCATTAAATGGATAATCTAATTTAAACGATTTCGTATACTCATAGGATTCATCTGAAATTCCGAAGAAACAGCACTTCGTGATTAATAACTAAACCATATATGAAGCCCCTCTGGGAAAATGAAGGTATCGAATGTAGAGTTTCCTTGCCTGGCTTGCCTTACTTACAACACCTGGAATTCCATCAGAAGAGCATTTAAAATTACACAATGTAATATTATAACTATTATATAACTATGCGCATACTGTCTTATAGCAGTCTAAACTCGAATTTCAGTGTGAAAACTCGTAAAAATTCAGAATAAATCTCATCTATCAACTAGTACATTTGCTCACATATATACATACATAAAAATTGTAGCTCAATTAAATTTGCATTTGGTAACTGTGTTATACTATATAACATCGTTTGGACTGCATTCAGTACTGGAACACTCGCCTCGCGCAACCAAATCTTTTGTTATTATTAGATCAGCGGCCGTCCTTGTACGTGGTAGACAAAAAGTAAACCGGTTCTAGTCTGGTTTTCCACGAAAGAAACAAAATCCAGTTCTTGAAGCTTCTTCTGCTTAGCTGCAAAACTGATTTTTATTTGAAGGTCTTCATTTCTGTGTATTATTGCATTGCATCAGTACAAACGTTATTGGATAAAAGGTTTAGTCTCTGGATCAAGTTCCAAGCAATTGCTTGTATTCTAACTCCGATGTATACATCTTGTTTCAAAGAAAACACCATTATTTAGTTTTCTGAAGATTTGCAATTTCCAATTGCACACATAATTTATAATGTACTTTCGCCCAGCTAAAATGCCCGTTCTCTTTGAGTTACCATTAATGTTAGCATTTGAATGTGTGCTATTTGCACATTTTATTGCTGCCACTTCTGGAGTGCAACATAATTATGACCCAAGTCATACACGAAATGTGCAGCTTGCAGACCTGTGCAACACGACTTGCTCAGAGTAAGTATTGCCGACCTTCCACCCAACTTGATAATTTTTTTGTGAGAAAATTGCATGTAAAGGTAAATTCAGATTCGTTTATTACCCAATTTTAGAAACTTTCATTGTGACTGGTGGAAACAGGATAATCGTGTGGAATATGAGTTTCCTGATGGGACCATGCAAACTTGTGTAGGTGCTCAAATACGATGCGGCTGTACTTGGTCCATGGAACTGATCAGGTAAAGCACACAAAAATCACTAATGTAATACACGCCTTTTCATATTTGCTTAACGGTTTACGATGATTTTTTATCTGACGACAAACACTGGATGGCTTTAATTTGCAGTTCCTGTACTTACGAACATCCAGCTGTTGTGGTTTTCCTATTTTTATTTTCCGCAACAGTTTGCATCGTATTTATGATCAGACATGTGATAAGTCGCAGTCGAAACGAGGCCGATGACAATTATGGATCGAACTCAAATAATATATTTCAAAATGAGAGTAAGTTTAGCTAACGTTGTTGCCTGTTCATAACCATAAGCATTGAATTAATCTTGTCATTTTTGTCATTTTCAGTCGGTATAAATCCAAAGGTCTCATATTCTTGGGATGATGTATGTCACAAGAATCCTCAACTTGTCGATGTTTCTATATGTTCCAATACTAATATTTTACACGAGAAAAAATCGTTTGCTTAAATTATACTCGATGTACACGTGTATGAAGAAATGCATAGTTCACTCACACACAAACCTACTAATGTAATTGTAGAATTTTTTAATGTGTTCATGTTCATATATACAAAGAAATTACATATAACTTTTATGCATTTATATATGTGTTAAAAGTATCTATTGTTTTATTAATCAGAAATTGAAGAATGTCCACATTACCACAGCCATAAGCAATTAAGAGTCGAAACAAAACATAGATATCAAGTTTACCGAGTAAGATCATATTTAGAATGAATGTGTCATTGTGTACCATAATAAACAAATTATATCGAACCATTTTGCGAGGTGAACTAGTCCTCATTGTTCTCGCAAATTATACTAAAATCATTTTTGTAATTTCAAGACCTTCATAATTTTTCCTTTCCAGTTCACCAGCTATCCTGGTTGGCATGCTTTTCAGTGAAAAATAGAGCCCAAACAACATTATATTTCAAAAATCCTTTGCTCATTTTTCCCAACCTTAAAAACTTTGACTAAATGTACAGTAATGGCTTTAAAAGCCCGTCTGCTGTTCATGGTGTCAGCGATTATAACCCAAATTGTCTTGTGCAGTACGGAGGAATTGGACACTTTGAATTCAGCAGTGAATAAGGATGCCTCGGACGAAGATAATCCTGAGAATTCCTGCGAATACAATTGCCCAATGTAACATTACATTTACGAAACTTTAAACTATATTATGGCCTCGGAGTAATTGTGAAAATCTTTGTATAGAACTCTGAACTGTACGGAGTGGTCCCATTGCGCCTTTCATTATCCAGACTTGTGTGAAGGTACGCTGAGATGTGCGGAGGAAGAAGATGACAACGAAAGTTCTACAAGGTACAAATCTTCAAAAGAACATACACCTTAATTCTGAAGACCTGGAATCATAGGACATCATCATCATACCTCATTTTTACCAGTTGCCATTTTTACTCTTTCAGAAGGAAGCCCATGTCGTCTTTGTTGCTAAAGATTTGCATCCCGTTCATTTTCTTCATAATTCTTTTGCAAATAGTAACTCAGAAGGGATTCATGCTTCTAAATTTGGATGGAGCTGGAATTGCAAAGGCGAAATTACAACGAATCCAGGAACTGAATCGGGTCACAGTTTGTAAAGGTAATTTTAAATCGAAATGGTTCTAACTTCTCAAGTTTCCAATGAACAAAACCATATCGTAAATAATTGCAGAAGGAAAAAGTGATATCAAAACGAAGCAGTAGCCGATTAAGGAGATGCTCTCAATAATGGAGATGAAGATGATTATCCTAGTTTTATGCAGCAAAATGCATGTATTATGTACAATAGAAAATGTAATAGTGAAATAATCCTTATTCAAAGCGACAGTAAGTAAGACAGCATGGTTAAAAATCTGGCCATGTATTCAAGCTATATCATAAATATTTTAAATATTTTAATATCTTATTGGCGATTTCGTCCTCGATCATCATGAAAAAGAAAGCCGGTATATATATCATAAAAGGTAGATCTTAAGAGTATCTATAAAATTTCTACAATCACTTAAAAGTAAATGAATGGTTTTCTTTTGTGTAACGCCTTCTCTGCTCTGAATTCTTGCCATTCTCTTCGCAGCTGCTTCTTCTGTGGTCCCCAACGAGGTGTAGGTTTCAAGGCTAGGAAAAATTTCTGCAAAACCCACCAACGAATTAGCAACACATACATATAATTTTATACCACTTCAAATTGAACCATAAATTATTGAAGTGTACCTCCTTCAAAGTAGATGCTTTTCTTGTGAGAACAGCATGAAGTCCCCATGCTGGTACTAATGAAGCAGCAAAAGCCGTCAGTAACCAGCCACAGACTAAAAGAGGATATAGTAAAATTAGTTAAAATTCAATATTTGTTACGCGTCCTTAGAAAAAGTCATAAAGCCTTCAAGACACTTACTGGTCGCAATTCGAGGATATGCATATTCTCCTGACTGGAATTCTGGGTTTTTGATTCGGTAATAAAGGAGATTGGCAAGAAGTCCAACGGGAATGACTACAGCCCAGCACAACCTCCAGTAAATGCCGACCTTTCTTCCAGTCATAAACTGAATGTCATCACAAAAGTTGTTCAGGCCGTACACATAACAAATTCCGGCGCATTCTATCATAGCCATTATGTAAATGATAAATCCTGCTCCGTAGTGGTCAATGAGATCAAGCATGGATAAGCCTCCCTGTTTGAAAAGAAACATTTCAGTTTAGAAACATAATAGAAGTAATAGAATTCTTCGCACGTATCAAGAAGTTTTTTCCTCCAAAAGAAAATCTCTTAATGAAAACACCAAAAATTGAATGTATCGACATACCTCGGTGCAATACAATAATCCGAGCCCACATCCCACAATACTCACAACCAATGTGACTAGCCACCTCTTCCAAGTTATGAATTGATCGCAAATGATGGTTATCACTCCCCCTGCAAGGGACGTTGCTGAACCAATTCCCAAAGTGAACAGCATGAGGAAGAAGAGGACTGCGAAAAGTTGGGGGGCCCAGCCGAACGAGGAAATAGCTTGTGGATACTAAAATGACATTCAAATGATAGAAACATGTTAGTTTGTCTACCAATATGCGTTTAATTTGAATTAGAATAAAAGACAATAAAAGCTAGTTTGTTTTTTTACTCACGAGTACAAATGCCAGACCGGGACCTCCTCCAATTTGTTCGTATGTCAAAGTGTCACTGTTCTCAACTAGGTTGCCCATTACGGAGAAAATTGTTATGCCGGCAAGAAGGGAAGTGAAAGTATCCATAAAACTGATAATGAGGGCATCTCTAAAGACAACAGATTACAACACGTTATAGCATGTGCATCATGACAAAATTTTACAAAGTATGTCAACTGTGGTCATTTTCGAAGGCCAACTCACTTGTAAACGTTCTTGGTGAAAGGATTATAACTTGAAAACATGATTATAGGCCCTGTGAAAGAAAATCATGTCACTTGTAGTTAGTTGTTCACTTAAATATTATTAGCGAATTAGCCGTGCCTAGATTTGAACTAAAGACTTGAATCAGAATTTTCTCCTTACCGAAACCAGTAGACAAACTGAAGAAGCATTGCTCCACTGCGGCGTACCAGACCTAAAATAATAAATATAAATTATGAAATCTCGGCTAGCTTGCAGAGAAAATAATTGGAGATTTGAAATCGTATAGGACGCACTTGAGGGTCGTACAGCTTGTCCCACTGTGGCTTAAGAAAATACTTGATTCCTTCTCCAGCACCGTCCAGCGTCACACCTCGAATGAGCAAGATAAATAGGACAACGTAAGGGAAAATGGCCGTGAAGTAAGCGACCTTTCCTGAGCTCTTAACTCCTTTGACGAGAGAGAGGAAAATGAGAACCCAGGCGAAAGCCAGGCAGAGAGCGAGTTTCCAGTGGAGTTTTCCTATCCCATCTTGAATATGGTCGATTTTAGGAAATACCACGAAACTATTTTTTTTAATTAAAAAGTAAATGCATTAAGAAAATTACAAGGGTTTTCACGGAATACATGTGTTAAGGAAATATGTGTATGGTTTTAGATTAAAATGTGTAGATAAAATAGGATATTGATTCATGACGTACTCGAAGTAGTGCCCTGCTAAATTTTCTTCGTTCAATTTTAAAGCAACAGGATCACTACAATTATAAGGGAATTCATCTTGGCATTCAGACCACGGAAGAGTTTTCGCGAAACTGGCGAAAAAGTAGTAGGCCGTGATACCCATGAGAGAGACGTAGTAAGAGACGACGCAGATTACTCCCATGATTGACCCGTAGCCAACTCCTTTGAAGATGGGTGCCATGTTCCACACTTTCACTTGACCGTACCGGGAGAACTGACCCAAGCACATTTCCAAGTAGTAGAGGGGCCGACCAATTACCAGCAACACTACCAAATATGGGATCAAAAACGCGCCGCCACCGTTACGTGCAGCGACGCCAGGAAAACGCCAAACATTTCCTAAGCCGACGCTCATGGAAATACATGAGAGAAGGAATTCAATTGGATTATCCCAAGTGTCTCGCTCAATTTCTCCGTCGTCATCATCATCGCCCTTAATATTTAAAGGAAAAGTAATTAATTGAAATTCCGCAGAAAAATTACAAAATGTTAAGCATTTGGCTGAAGCGTTTTTACGCTATTTTGGAAGGCGTCAGGATAAAATATATATAAGACCAGTGCAGCAAAGGTGTAAAACTGTCAGCAAATCAGTTTTTACCCAGAAACCTCATTTTTCGGAAGAATTATGTGCACCTGCGTCATAGATAAGTTTACTGTGTGTATTTACGCATATTGGAATTGTTTTTCATGTCCTTGTTAAACGGATCTTCAGTTATGTACGACGACGCAATCCGAGGTAACATAAACGTATTATTATGCCGCCTCATGTAGGACTCATATGATCCGTCCGAACAATTCCATTTACTTTACTCACGTCATTGGATTTTCATAGTTTGTGTCAAGGAATTTTTTAAAGCTGAGAGAATGTGAAACTGGGTTTTGTTAACGTGACCTTCTGGGCAATGCGTATGTTTAAGTCGATAAAAGATTGAGATCGGATGGATTTCGCTTTGTTGTCTTTAGGCATGCGACGATATCATTACATGCATTATTTGTTTTGCTTGAACTTCCAGTACTTAAAATCTGAAATCATACATGATTACTTATACTCGACCAATGTGAATCATGATCACAATAAATGGACCTGCATAAAATGCCACATGCTGCGCAACAAATGTTGAATATGGACCTATGTAAAATCTGACTGGAATTGATTATGATAAAATTATTACGAGTCGCAACCTCATAAAAACACAATCCATCTCGCTGTACATGCACACAGTGCATGCTTAACTTTTAAATAAAATGGATAGACAGAACATTAGGTAAACCGTCATTTTTCTGAAAAATAATCTGCAATCCTAGCAATGAAAATGAAACTCAAAAGTACCGATTTCTCACTCCAAACGCGTTTCGTGGTAATCCCTTGACTTCATCCATCGCAATACTGCGAAAATATGACTGTTGGATAAGGCCTCGTCGTCGACAAACATTAAAGCTGAAGCGCAAACGAACATTGAATATTAGTTTACGCGTTTTGTATTTATCTTACCGGAGTACTTCCATTGGAAAGCGCACCGCTTGGATCATTGCTCTTTGTAGTGAACCGTGGTTGAAAACCGGGTGGGGGTGGGCTACCTTCGGTTTTGGGTTTTTGACCGCCTATCTCACTTCCTGTGATCTGTAAATTTTATGTCAATGTTTGCTTGCAATCGGAGACATCAATTAGTCACACATAAAATCATATCATGTTAATTGACGTACGATGCGCGGCAAAAATTGCTGTGGAGCGGGTTCCAACGCAATACTGTACTCTGACTCTGCGGGATGGTGGCCGTAAGGTGCATCTTCGCTTGGGTCTTTTACGTATCCAGAGTTGTCGTAGTATGGACCCTGGTCATTTTTCTGTAACATTAATGATTTCATTTTCAATAAATACAATTATTTTCTGTAATTAATAACCTAATGACTAATGACATGAATGACGCAAGTTAAAAATTTCATGTTAATGTGGCGAATTGTTCAATTCAACCTTTGTTCATCAATCACTTCACAGAGATTACAAAAAAGTACCGATTGGCTATATTGTCACCGGTGTTCATTTTACCAATAAAGCCTTCAATGTAATGTTGTGAATTGATTTGTTAAATTAATAGGAATTACTTCATGTTGTGATATACGCACGTAGTTAATAAAAATGAATATTGAATAATATATCACAATCCAAATAAAATCCTTATAAGTTATCCCAATTCCCAGCACACCATATTTACTTATTTAAAAGCCTTTTATCGCTGGAAAATACCAATGTTTAGTTTACATTTTTACATTTGCACCAATACAATATACCTTTATTGCGTTATTGCAATTATTTGTTCATTGTGTGAGAAAGATTACATTGATTTTTTGATAATCACGCTTTTTATCATAAATCCGCTTACGAATTCCTAGAACTGGAGTGCAGAGCAAACTTCACAAAGCTTCTGTAGCTTTATTTCATATTTTAATCGATGTCAGAAACAATTAATTTCTGACAAGTATTATTATGGATGATGAAAATGGAGTATGTAGAAAATACTGTATGCTTCAATAGGAAACAATAACTGAAATTCAGTTTCATTTAATTCCAGACTGCAAATTGTGAATACAGAATCGTTTTGACGAGTGTAATAAATTCAAGCTTCGCCAGGTGAGGTCTTGTTTAACTGAATACGAAACCCTATGTAAATTTACAGTTGGTAATACCAACTTGGTATGTAATTTTTTTTAGCTTCGCAAAACTTTTTTCATCCAAAAGTGTTAATACACTTAATTTTTGGTGTAATCTATGAGGTATGTGCCTTTCTAAAATGTCACTCATTACCGTCATTCTTATCAATGGCAGAAATCCAGTTAATACAAAATGATATTTGAGCAGTGCTCATTCTACAAGTAGATGATGACGGAATGATGGATCGGACACTGCAAATCAGGGCTATCTTTAGCAATGGACTTCACATTTAATTAAAAATACATTCCGATTGAGATTGATCGAAATGAAGGATTTAATTCCGATCCATCTTGCTCCCTTGATGAATAAAATATGTCAATAATTTAAATTTTCCCTTGAAACGCAATATCACTTGCCTCCACAGCCAAGTTTAATTGAATTTTGTAAAAAGAGCTGTCAATCACTATCGATTTTCAACGAAGACGTGGTAAAAAAATCTTCCCGGTTTTGATGAGATCGGAGATCGGACGTGTCTCAAAAATTCAAAAATAATATATCTGTAAGATGATGATACTTCTTAAAAGTACTCCAAACTGTATAGTAAGGATTTAAGGATTATAGCAGGTCGCCTTTTTAAAGGGAAAGCTAAAGTGGCAATCTCCATACATTCAATTTTCTTTCGTGTAAAAATGCATAGAAATTGCAGATGCCATATTTATATTTTAAGTTATGGTCTATAATCTCTCGAGCCGCTTTAAATATATGCTCCCGATGGCTAATAAAAGAGTGGCGATAACCATAATTGTAAATTGAAGGTCAATGTTGTAAATATTTTTACCTCGTTGTAGGCCATGTTGTCTGCTGATATAGAGTAATTACAAAATACACAAAAAATCCTCACTATATTAACTACACGTAAAAGTATTGTTACGAACTATTGTGTATTCTAAATTCCATTCCTGTTCTTCTTATCGAACTACTAATTACCGTTGATTTTGAAAGCAAAAACAGTCGTTTCAAGCCGAGATAATTTGGCATGAACTCTTTGAGGAGCAGTTACGGAATGGCATTTATTTGACGAGTTCTTGCGAATATCTTTGTGAAGTGTGCTTTTTATGAAAGTTGGGAGGAATACTGATTAATCAGCAGAGCATTCTCCACCACCGATAAAACACCAGCAGCTCATACAGATACAAATTGGTACGTGCGAAAAAAAAGTCGCAATCCTGACAATGTGAATAAAGAAATGTTATCTTTCATTATCACCTAATAAAGTGATGTTGAGAGTTTCTCCAGGTGGATATATGTGTGTACGTGTTTGGAAACATGGGTGTGTACAAATTGTATGATGCAAATCTGAAGGGGTGCAGTAACACTCCGATTTGGGGAGAAATATTATGAATTTATGAGTTTGCTCACGGTTGACAGATTCTTTTGTCCAGTTAAAACTACGTGATTACTAAACACTGATTTGGCCCAAGTATCTCGGTATTATTAAACATCTTTGGCATTATAACTTCAACTTGGTTCATTCAGTTGAGCCCGTGTGTAATTTTTTAAATAAATTTCATATATACTAAGCACTAACTCTTTAAACATACGGATCTCGCAAATGTAGCCTTGTTTAATTTTTCATCAGATCCAAGTGGTGCTTATGCAACACTTGAATCAATTTGCATCATCGCCACCTCCATATCAGTTAACAAGCCTGATGTCAAACAGTTTAATTGAATATGTAAATTTGATTTAATTGAAACTGGAATTCAGTCACTTTATCAGAACAATTTTAACATGAAACCATAATTTTCCTTTGTTCTTGTTCTTCCTGCTGAATTGAAATGCCTACATTGTCAAAATATACAGCAAAACTCGGATACCTATATCTTACTCATAAACCACTGTTGTGAATCATGCCTGGAGTGAATGGACTACAATGATAGTATGACGGTCGAAGATTGCTCATTTTTAAGCTACATAAATACATTTATACAAATATACATTAAAAAGTGTATCCTGTTATCTCGGTATGGGATCGAGATGGATGCGATGCACTTGATTGATGAACTTTTCCCTCGTGTCACGTATCCATCGGCGTAAGTGGAAATGCCAAAATCTATATCAGCTCATTCTTTCTAACTTGCGTAAAATATATTGCTCGTTGGTGACTCTGACTAATGCAAAGAATGAAGGCGTCGTATCCATCTTGCGAAGGTCATCGGTAGTACACTTTTAGCATGTAAGTTATAGTTGAGTTTCATCATGAGCATGGTGAAGGTGCAATGAGCAAAATGACCTGCAGAACATTATTCAAAAAAAACGACGTATATTTATATTTATCTGAGTAAATGGTCCCGTTGTCCCAGGCATCACGCAGTGGACGCGTGCCTTTTGTTTGTAAACGCGGAGAAATGACTTCTGCAAATAATCCATGAGTGACACAAGCGACGAGATAGTTGATAGTGAAGTTGATTAACTTCCTCCCATCACGAACACTGCCCTTCGCGACTCAACGACAGTACCCGGACAAAGCGTAATTACGTTTCAACTCACTTCATGAAACTCTTGCCGTCAAAAGAGGATTTAAGGAGAAATGTGATGAAGAGAGCTGGGAAATGATAAGTTGCGATGTCAATAAACACGCCCACGCGCGGCTGAAATTAACGCATGAAATTACTCATGTAAATGCATTCGCATTCTTTGTTATAAACTGCATTAAACACAGGGTGAGCGGGTGACTACTGACTACACTGTTCTGTTGTCGAGTTTAAACTTGGGATTTACCTGGATTCAGTATTCAGTCAAACTTGAAGGATCTGAGATCCCGGCTTAGCAGAAGCATTAACCTTTTCAATTAGTGTAACACTATTTATAATGCCTTCACAAACATTTTCTGCTCAACACATGCAATCAGATAATTGCAAATTGAACACAATATTGACTGACACAACAAAAGTGCTAACTTAAGCAGCGGTAATCTTTTAGGCCGATTTAAACAGTTGTAAAATCCATATCTCTCCACTACATCAAGTCCATATAACGTGAATTTAAGAAATGACAAAATATAAATACAATGAAGACTGAACGCGAATTGCTTCGCTCTGGCCTAGATTTTATTAAATCTTATATTAGTAATAAAACTGGATACCCAATGGTATACGATTCATTCATACGAATTTTTTGAGTTCATTTATTCACTTCAAGGGTGGATGGCACAAAATACATTAATTATATCACAATCCCAAAAACGGCTACACTAACAAAAAAAAACACATAACAAACTGCGATAACTTGCGAAAATACGTGTTTGTATTAAATAAATATTAAATAATTCATTAAAATATCCAAAATCTTTTCCTCTCTGCTACCACTGAAGCCCTAAAGTCCCTCCACTCACGTCGTAAATCGGGATTCTGTGGACCCCAGCGATAAGTTGGTTTAGTGGCCTCCATGAATTTCTAAACAGATTTTCATAGCAAAAATATGAATAATATGCCTTAGCTTCTGATTGTTATATTCGCATTGGAAATTAATTAAAGAAAATCCTAATTACCTCTTTCAACGATTTTGCTTTCCTTGTCATAATTGCGTGGGTGCCCCATGCAGGTATTAGTGCAGCAGCGAACGCGGTCAGCAGCCAGCCACAAGCTAGAAATAAAAATGACAATCTCAATAACCAGTATCTATCATAGCGTCCTAATTTTTGTAAATTTTTTCTTATTCCGAAGGGAATCGTACTTGTTGCAATTTTAGGATATGGAATGTTCCCAGACATAAATTCAGGTTCCGATATGAGGTAGTATAGAAGATTTGCGAATAATCCGACAGGAATAATGAACCTGTATATCCATTCAACATTTTTCGTTACTAGCACTCTAGACATTGGAATGTCCATAATATATAATTAAACTATTAATTATTATTATTATTATGACTAACCCCCAACAAAGTCTCCAGTAAATTCCAACCCTTCTCCCGATCATGAACTGGATATCATCACAAAAGTTACTGAGACCATACACGTATGAGATACCTGCACATTCCAACATGGCCATCACATAAACGATGAAGCCAGCGCCGTAATGATCGACCAAGTCCAACAAGAAAAGTCCTCCCTAAATGGTTCAATGAATGTAGAAGATATATAACATGTGCTAAAATTGTACCACAGCAATCTTGTCATTTGACTAAAATCATTTGACTCATGGAAGGTCTTTAAAAGACGGTTCAATTACCTCAGTCACATACATGAGACCAACAAGACATCCCGCCGTACAAATAACTAATGTTACCAACCACCTCCTCCACTTTGGAAACTGGTCGCAGACGATGGTGATCACACCTCCGGTTAGTGATGTGGCCGAACCTATTCCCAGAGTGAACAACATCAAGAAGAAGAGGACTGCGAAAAGCTGAGGTGCCCACGTGAAAGTAGCAATCGCTTGAGGATACTGTGGATTAAATCATTACAAATCCTTACAAAACCTGTTCATAACTTTGCAAAAAATTTTACTTTGTGATATTTAAAAGCATAGGTTTTTACCAGAACAAAGGCCAGACCCGGTCCACCTTCGATATCTTCTATTTTAATCGGGTTATCAGGATTGCTGGAAACAAACGCAAGACATAATTAATTCGAGTTGTATATTTAAAAATAATTATAAGATGAAGATCTCAGTGTAACTCACGTCTCTTCACTGAGCACAGTAAGATATCCCATCACTGAAAAGATTGTGCACCCAGCAAGCAACGAAGTAAATGTGTCCAACACACTTATGATCAAAACATCCCTGCAACATTCATTATTCACAAATTAATAGAAGTTGCAGTACAAACATGGACAAGGATTTCATATTTGGATGTAAAGGAATCGAGAATCAAAAATGTTGCCCATACTTGTAAATATTTTGCCTAAATGGATTATGTGAGCTGAAGAAAAGTATTACACCGAATCCCGTGCCTGTAATCAGAGTATATTTAAATGGTTTAAACCTTTGTTTGTAATTATATTTAATGAATTAGGTGATTTAGTATTTGTACCTAATGAGAAGAAGCATTGTTCAACGGCAGCATACCAGACTTTGGGCTCCTTAATTTTCTCCCATTGTGGTTCAATAAAGTACAGCAATCCCTTGTCTGCCCCTTTCAGAGTCACCCCACGAATGAGTAATATCAACAAGACGACGTAAGGGAAAATGGCTGTTTCATGAGAAAAATGATTAAGTACATTCACTCAAGTTTATAATCTTAACTGTATCAGTAGTTAGGCTAAACTAATAGTATACCTGTGAAGTAAGCCACTTTCCCTGAGCTCTGCACGCCTTTTATCAAGGACAAGAAAATGCAAAGCCACGAGAAGGCAAGACACAATGCCAGTTTCCAGTGAAGATTTCCCAAGCCATAGTCAATATTGTCGAGTTGAGGGAATACTTTGTGTCTGCATGTGTAATAGATAATGGTTGTCAGCTTCAATGAGTTTAGGTGGAACATCCAGGATAACAAATATTTCATTAAATTACTTGTAGTAGAGGTCAGCCAGTTGTCCTTGTATGTCTGGAGCACTGCAATTTACGGAGTAAGCTTCCTCGTCGCACACTGCCCATGGGAGATCCTTTTGAAAACTCATCACGAAATAGAACACCGATATAGCCATCAGGGCACAGTAGTAGGAGCAAATGCAAATGGTGGCTGTAATGGAGCCGTAGCCAACTCCTTTGAAGATGGGTGCCATGTTCCATACTTTCACTTGGCCGTAACGAGAAAACTGCCCCAAGCACATCTCCAAATAGTAGAGAGGACGGCCAATGAGGAGAAGCACGCACAAGTATGGGATTAAAAACGCTCCTCCACCGTTACGTGCAGCGACGCCAGGAAAACGCCAAACTGGTTAAAATATAAGTATGATTTTACTTGCAGAATTGATCAGATGACCAAGAAGCCATTGTAACATGAATACGTACCATTCCCTAATCCCACCGACATGGAAATGCATGAGAGGAGAAATTCGATGGGTTTGTCCCACTCTGCACGATGTTCCCCATCGTCTCCTCCTGGCACTTGTGCTTCAACATTTACCTTGAGTGAACGATGTTTTTTTAATAAAGTAAAAAATGAACTTTTTTACATTTTTATATTTACCCATGCCATAAGTAACTTACAATGGACTTTCTCGAACCATCCGATTCACTGGAAGCCATTTCTAACTCTTGTGTGTCTTTGTCGATCTGCGGAGGCGTCGTACGTTCCAAACTATTATAATTCGGTGGTTCTTCGCTTCCTACTGACTGTTGAGATTCAAAACAGTGTAAGATGCATTTGATATGTATTCTACAGCTAAAGCGCACTATATCTTTGAACTAATCCAGATATGCTACCTACAACTGACGGCAATTGTGACGTTTGATCCGGAGGCGTATCACCACCAACCTCGTCACCAGCTTCGAATGCTTTATTCGCGTATCCATCCTAAAGGAAATTAATCCGCATAACTTCATAAAAATTGCAGTTATCCCAAATACTTTGATAAAAGATATCTTCATAAAAAACGTAGTAAACCTTGGTATTATTATCCATTTCTGGGGCCCACTCCTCTGGCGTCTCTGTACTTTTCCGACGAGAAATTGCGGGTGCACGCGTGTTCAGCTTCAGCTTGTCGCAAATAATTGTGCGTGATTATTGGTTGTAATGTTTTAAGAGAGACATAAACGTATTGTCTATATGCCACTTCCGAGGAGCAACAAACTTTAAAAGGTGAGATGATGTGTGCGAGTAAAAGTGTTTACTAACACTGTCACAAAATGCGACAAATCTGACTCGCTTTTAAACTTGGATGTGACATAGAAAACGCTGAAAATTTGTAGATTAAAAATCGTTCATCACGTCTTTGAACGTGCGTGCGTGATGTGCGTAGACGTGACAGAATTACAACATGTGCACCAATATATTTGTAGTTTTCCAAACTGCCAAAGAGGACAAATATGAATTATGATCCATGTCGATTGCACGTTGCTGCAGAAGTGCGATCGCATTGGAACTGACGGCTGGAAGCTGCAATGTGAATCGCTTAAAAAAAGTTTTAACCATATTCCGGGAAATGTTTACTCCCACAAATTATATTATATGTGCATCCCTCGCATTAGAATCTCGTAAACTGTTATCGTTCTGCTTTGGCGAGATCTGGATATATGCAGGTGCTGACACAACATATTCTTGGAAATTAAACATACGAATACATATAACTTCGGTACACACTGCGGTAATTGCTAATCTATATAGGTTCGATCATAAATTATAAATTAATAACCAAAGCATTAACATCTCTCTGTCTCTCTCATGGAGTACTTGCAGTTGTGGATTTATTAGGAGTTTGAGAATAATTGAAATACTAAAGACAGGGCATTTAACATGAGGGTGGGTGTGTTTGGGTTGTGCTTATAATAAGTGCAGATTGCATCAATTGTCTACCTTTCCTCCTGGAGTGTGCTCAACTGTCAAACAAAACACAAAACACTTGAGTTGAGTCTGAGTGGGCATGTATCTAGTCACTAGTTGTATTTGTGATTGCATGGAATTTAATTATGAGATAGTTAATTTGTTTGAAATGATTGGTGTTACATGCATACCTGCTCTGCAACCAAATATGATTGAGATTTGTTTGGCATAAAAATGTAGATATTGCACTGAACAAGCAATTCTAAATTTTATGAGTAGCATATGTGATGAATAGATATGAAGATGAGACATGAGACATTGGCATTCCATGACATATTCCACGTCAATGCATACATGAACGAAAATTTTTCTCTCTGACATTTGCCACTTCACAATTAGAGGGCTCCTTCAATGCTTTGAATGAAATGATACATGAATAGATTTTTTTATTGGTACATGGATGTTGTTCCCAATTAACATCCTGTCATTATAAAACTACGAACAACGTGTAAATGTAAAATTGTATTGTTCAAGATCGTTAAAGCAGGCATGCGCATGATTCCAACAAGAATTTCGGTCCGTAGTTATCCGTGTGAATTCGAGGCGGCGGTTTTACAATGGTTGTTTATAGAGTAGAAAATATTTTTATGGGTGCATTTGCTATTTGGATGAAACAAAGGAAGTGGAATGGCTGTTACTTGATTTGTTGCAATAATGAATGGCTGAGAATGAGTATGATAGTATGAACGATGAGGATGATGAACCTTTACTACAACCATAATATTTTTAGCCCACTTCAGTTTGATGTCTTCATGTTCCGCGTTCTCCGTGGGGGTATCAGGTCAGGTAGGCGCATCAAATTCTATGGATACTTGAGGGCAAACGGGGCAAACAGTCGTGCTTGAAGGATAGAGATGTAGCGAAGATTGAGCAGACTGGACTGGATCATGATTGCACCTGAAATCTGAATGAAGCAATTCTTTGTAGGAATGTTTGGTAAACGTCACCAGAAGTTTTTATTCAAAGTCATATAGTCATACAATGGGCATTTTGAAACCCCGTGGAGGTTCAGATGATAGTGAGCATCATCAAGCACTCACATCCTCGACGTCGAAAGCGACACTGAGAATTAAGGATGAAACAAGGGATTTCGAGGAGGACGCATCCCACTTGACGGGCACATTTGTTCACCTGAAAAAGAAAGTGCAGAAGTACTACTTTGACGAGATCCTTCTCCCCCCAGATCCTTATTACTATGTTGACGTCGGCAGTCAGTGTGACTCATATTTTCGAGGTCAGAAAGTGCGATTCAAGGAGAAGAAAGCGGAGCACTTTGCATCGATTGTTGACTTGGATGCATACGAGTACCACAAAGTGGTTTTTCACACCTTTCTTAATGAAATACTCCAGAGTGCCGCCTTTCGGTAAGGAATTTCATATTCTTCAGGTCAAAGTCTGCTTAATATAATTTCTCTTAATTTAATTGCTTTTTCTAAAAGTGCAGTGGGATCATTTTATTTCTGGTGATGCTGAATGCGGTCATGATTGGAATCGCAACGTTCCCCTCTGTCACCGACAAGCCAGGTGTGACAATTTTCTTTTCTGTGGTTGATCAAATCATTCTGAGCGTGTTTATCTTCGAAATTGTTCTCAAGTGGATGTATGATTTTCGATTATTCTGGAAGGTTGCATAAGAAACTAATTAGCTTAAAATTCTCATTCTGTATATGAAGATACGTCTGAAAAAGACTCAAACCCTCGTTTTGAAATATTTTAAAATAGGTCTGGTGGAACATACTTGATTTTACCATTGTTTTCTTAATAATCATGGCTGCAGTATTACCAGTTAACTCATCAAACAGCAGGGCATTGGTGACAGTTCGTGTTGTCAGAGCTTTCCGAAGTCTACGATCTGTAAGGTAATCATCTACTCTAATTCTTATGTTTTCGCAGTTCACTTGAAACAAACTCAAGATTCGAAGTAAGGACCCTTTTCTGAGTTTAGTTCAATGGCAAGCTTATCCATTGTCACTCATACAGTGATCAAATCGGGCAGGGACATGGGCAACATTATACTCGTGCTTATCATCTTTATGTTGGTATGCTTTTAGTTTAATGCTTATTTAATACATGCAAATCAATCTTCATAGAAGTCATCCCCGAAATTTTAATTATAGGTGATGAGCGTAATGGGGGTGCTCCTCTTTGATTTAGAAGAAATTAACTTGCCCAACTTTATCAACGCGTTGGATGCGTGGTACACCGTGTTCATATGTGTAACCCAAGATGGATGGGCGGATCTTCTGGAAGCCTTCTTAGTGGCTGGTGTAATGCTTCTTTCAATACTTACAATTTGCTTCACAAAAGGACTTGATTTGAATTGATTGATGTCAAAAGATTCATACTAACAAGTAAGTTTCCTCATATCATAGGGCCCAAACAACAATTATGACAAACTCCTTGTCATCTACTTGCTTATCGCTGTCTCCGCGGGTGGGTTCGTATTTGCCAATTTGATTGTTGCCGTGATTGTTACAAATCTAGAAATGGCAGTTAAAGAATTCCGGGATGAAAAGGCGATGTCGGATAATCCGCTAGAATATCATGTAATAAATATTTATATGTCATTCTTTCAAATCTTCATTCGTCCCACATTCGACATCCTCAGGTTCTTAAATTCTCTTTTTTTTTCTTCTCAGAAAGATTATTCCGCATCGGAAGTAGACATTTTGCCGGTACACGAGCTCCTTTCTAATAACAACACGGCACTGGTGGCACAACGACCGTTTAAAATACCTTCGCTGAAACGATTCTCGTTGAGACGACTTCAGGCGTACATCACGCGTACGTAAAAACCATATAGACCAACAATGCCAGTTTATAATAATTACATCAAAATCTACAACGCAATTCGTTTCTTTTATGAACAAAGTAATCGTTGCACTGGAGCACAATATGCTCGAAGCTGAGCTAATTCACATGGATTTAGAGAGGATTTTGGCTGTGGTGTTGAGCACAATGCTTCAGGTGATATCGTGTTATGAACTTTAATTGTTTAAATTGCAATGGAATTTTTTCCAAGAGTAAGAGATTATGATAATTTGGGGTAAACAAAGGAGAATAGTAATTGATACCGCATTTTGTTTACGTTTTTGTTAAAACTGTTCTCGTTCCTCAGTTGGATATATATAAAACCAATCAACAACAACTGGAAAACGAGAAGAACGAAGTGCTTGAAGACCTGAACAAATACGCAAACGCGGTCCCATTAGTCCCCGTTGATAAACTTCACCAGATCGAAGCATTAGCACAAGTACGTCAATAGCATTTTAAACACTTTGGGAAATCCTTTTATGCTGATAAGAAATGCAATTTTTTACTGGAAGTCGTGTGTATATAATTGTATTTCAACTGTGTGATGAATATAGTTGCAAAAGTTGAAGTATCAGACTGGCGTGAGGGAATCTCCGCAGCAGCATCGTCAAGGATCTGTTGATACAGCCTGAAAGTGTCAATGTCACGGTACGGGTTTAGATTTGTATAAAGAGTTAGATACTAGATACAATTTGTAGTAGCGTAAAATGTAAGAAAATAAAGTATTAACGCAATACTAGTTTAATATCTGAATCTCACAGGTTGATCATTATCTAAAAGTCATAGTAGTCGAGGTGTAAAATTTAATTATGAATAGATAAGTACAGCAAAAGCATTGTCATACAGTCCTACAATAGTAGCGAAAAGATATAAAAGAACTCGATCAAGAAGGAAGTACTCAAAAATGCATAAAATAGGAAATCAGAGCAAAATTCCAAAAGCATCTCTCTACCCTACACAAACATGAATGCATGCATCAAGGTAAAATTAGCTGCACTTCGCGTGCACAAATACAAATGGAAGCATTTGTGATTTGTGAAGGTTTGCCCCAGCATTCCTTTGTTACAGGTGAGAGCTCAAAAAGTGTGTCACCGAGCAATTTATAGGATCCTATTTGTGACTCTGGCACGCTATGATAATAATCCACTTCAACAATCTGATATATCTGACAATATGATCATGTAATGCATTCAACCCTTTTATGATATACGAGTGCATGTATAAATCCATTTCATGTAGTATTGTTTCACTGAACAGTTACTAGAACCGCTTTTGCGCTTGAGCAGTCACAAGTGTTATTACACTTGCAACAAAATGTCATATTCGCAGCACCACTTCTATAAATCTGTGATACTTGCATAGAAAACTTATCGTATCCAACTATAAGACACAGTATCTCTGCATATTAACATTATCATAATGTGTTGTCCCGTGTGCATTACAATTGCATGATTATAAGCTGGCCAAAAGTAATGCTAAAAGTGAGCAACTAAGTAAAGTATGAGGACAAGTTAGATTTACTTGCAATGGAGATGGAGTACGGAGTACGTCATGGTTTATAGTTATGATATGATTCTATTCTACGAAAAGATTTCTCTCAAAGTTTCATCCTATCTGGGGCTCATGCTTGTGCCTAACCACGTTATGTATATCTCTGTAAAAGATTCCACACAAAAATGTGTACTATGCCTAATATGCACAACACGTAACAATAACAAAAGCTTCGAGTGGATATGTGAAATGTGCATTGCATTTTGCAGACGTGAATATACCGACGTGATGTATCAACAACACGCTCACCTGCTCCAAGCATGAGTAAATGCTGAAAGTTGGCTACACACTAAAAAGTAATCTTTTTTATCACATGGTTAATTGTATACTGTTCACTTTAACCCTTTTTCTGTCGTACTACATGCTGTCATAAATAGTACATTTAAAAAATTAACTCAAGTTAAACAGAAGTACAACAAAGGGACAGATTTTAGATTTGTGATTTTGTAAAAGAATAATTTATTAGTTTACAAGTTCATTGAAGCCGACAATATTGTGCACTTCGCCATCCAGAAAAATTTATTCCTTCCAAAAATCAGACATTGGCAAATAGGCACGGATTCGTCACACCACAGACGTCACGTATATTTGCAAAGCAAAAATGTTTTTAAAGTGATTTAGCAAGAAATCATTGGATGAAAGTCAAACAGAAAGTATATTAATGCCAAACTTGTATATGTGTACACAATTACGTTAGCAAGTTTCCAGCGTGCCTGTTAACGGTGAGGTATGTAGTGATTAATGATCATAGCACACAAGCTATATATAAGCTTCGTGTGGTTAAGTGTAGTGAGTGAGTGAGCACTTTTAACACGCTGTCTACATTATTACATTCCCTTCCACACACACACAACAACAACGCGAGTTGCTTTTATTGTGTACAAAAGTAATAATTTATGATAAGATATATAGTATTGATACCCAATCAAATTCATCCAGGAAGACCACTTAACCAAAATCAGCTCTACCATAAACCAACCATACCGAATTGTAGTGTGCATGAAAAAACGGCATTGAATATTTCACGAATAAATGCTGGATAAGGGAATACAAAAAATCCACACAGCTCACATTGATGCATGTACACAACACATGCGAGATTTTTGCACAAATCCAATCCAATCCACCAAACACTGATAAATGATGATGGTAATGCGCTTGTGATGACTGGCAAGTGGACAGAAGAATGAGCAAAATTATGAGGAGAACAAAAATTCGCAGAAAAATATACGGTTTGAGAGAACAATAGAGGAAGAATCCTGCTGGCAGCTTTTCACCGTCCACAATCCACAACGCTGTGCCTTTTTTGGTATGTATAATTTTACGTCAGAGAATTTTAATAGAATATTTGCACTTTTTCAGAACGACAAAATACAAATAATTATAGGGATTTATGGGCATAAATTGGATAATAGTACTCTGACGTGAGTTCTCGACTCTCGACGGACAAAGGTGCTAGGTTTTACGCATTTCTGTAATTCTATCAATTCTATCAAGTCATGTAGTTAGCACCTTGGGCTAAGGTGTGGGAAGAGTGTAAACGAGACGCAAGAAGGTATGACACAGAAAGGAAGCTGAAAGACGTGTGGATTTATTGATTTTCGTTGTCTTACTTAAGGTTATATAGTATCAATAAAGTATATCGAAATAGAGAAATATTTTCTCTTATTTTCACTTGTTCTAGGCGACATTTGACATTTCACGTCTACATGTTTTTTCTCCCATGTTTTTATTGGATTGAGAACGCAGTAGTGAGTTGTGAGAGAAAGAGAGGAGAATTGTGTGTAGTTAAAATTTCCTCTTTCATCTCTGCTTAAGGGTGAGTTGGTGAGTACCTCTTGTCCTCTCTCTAATGATATCAGGCTTGTTGTAGAAAAAGAATATAACAACCTTCCCACACACCAATTTACTTACTACAAATTGACGGTGATCTATGTTATATTATGTGATGGTGGTGGGAAGTAATATGAGCGCATAAGTGGAGGTGGAAAGGTCTGTTTCTCTTTCCCTGACATAAACACCACCGGCTTTCTTCCTGCCATGCCACCAACACAAACATCATCGCATCAGAGAGAGAGAGAGAGAGAGAAAAGTGTCTCTGTAGTACACCTCATGTCTTCCTACGCAGGGGTTAGTAGTACGATTTTGAGCCTGTATCGAAGAGGTTCCATGGTTCTCAAGCGTGGTGAAATTTTTCGCAATGATACAATTTTGTAGAGGACGATTGACGCAGAACATTCCTTGTGTACGTGTACGTGAGATAAAAACACATCTTCTGACAGAAGCAGATAAGAGGAGTTGTATTTTGATACTCCCCTGCCAAAGCAGATAAGAGTTTGTTGACGGACGTATGTCTTTATTTTTGCGAATTCTTGTTTGAGAAAACAATTATGCGCAAATATCTCAGACAAACAAAAGAGAAATCGCATTTTAAAGACCTCTCGAGTTTGAGCTACTTAGTTTTAGGGAGGCTGTCTCTAATTGTTTTTTAAGAATTGGTGTGATTTTGTTTTTCGCAGTATAAAAACTGAAACTGCTAGTCGGATGGGACACTCGGTTGGAGAGTGAAAATTTATACCTTTTTCCAGTTTTGGACCTCCCCCTTCGCGTACAATCTTCACCCTGGCGAAACACAGGCGAAGATATCATAATTTGGAAGTGACAAGTAGTGAAAATCGTAGTGAAAGCAGTGACAAGAAGAAGATGCGGCCCTCAATTCAGAAGCATGTCTTTCTCGGCGCCCTGATCGTCTTACCAAGTATCATGTACTTGGTAATTTCGCAAAGACAATCGGGACCGGTGTTGGCCAGTAATTGGTTTGATGAGAAGGTAAGCATATTTCAAGATTTTCTCCAGTTAATTAATTATTCTCACCAGTCACCAACCATATTTTAATGAAGGATTAATGAACCTCGGAGACGGAGGCACACAAGCACAATTATATTCCAGAAAAATGTACTTTTTCATATCCGAAGTAGCGCATGCATTTTTGTACATTGTATTCGTAACATAATGATTCAATGATAAGGTCGACCACGATTAGCTCTGCTCATTTTCTGCACAATTGTACATCCACTATTCACTTTTAAATTTTAACGTAGGGTTTACAATCACACTTTTAGATTTAATTATAATATTTTTTATGAGAACAACAATTTAAATTATGATTATATATAGACATGTTTTTAATTAGCAGCTTTCGTCGAAGAAAAAATCAGGGAAAATGGCAAAGGTATATTCATGATTTAATTAAAGTACTATAGAATTTAGACTACCATCATTTATGTTTAATACGATCAAAATTCAGATTCAGACTATCCACAAATCCACACGAAAAACTGTTCTTAGGATTAGTGGGTGTGAAAAATAAAACCAAAGAAAGTATCAACTCAGTAGCGTTCCTGCTCATAAAGGCACATTATACTTGAATGCGCTTTTCATATGCTGCAGAGCTGTGTCAAACGATGTAGTACTTAAAAGTGTGCAAGTTGTTGGGAACAAGCAATAAAAGTCTATTGTAAATATGTTACGGGCTTAGGACACTAGAGTGAAAGTGCGTGAGTGAGTATTTCCTATTCCCTGGAGTGAAATCCTCCACAGGAGTTTGAGAATTCCTCCCACAACTAGGTGTTTCAACATATAGGCACTATACGTGTCCTCCATTCAATTTATCTTGTTAATCTTGTCAACGTAGATCTCCTCAATCACTCCCACGCGTTAACTTGAGAATATCAATTTGTGTTCTCTCAAGACATTTACAGGTCTCAAAATAGTTTATAGGGTACTCCCACCTTTTCATCTATTTTCTTCGCACGCTGTGTCTCCTGGTGAAAGTTTTTAGACGACCATGTGCAACTCGTCGTTCAGATTGTTAACATGGGCAGAATTTTTCCTGCACAATAACGTTTTTTCGACTACGCTAAACACTCCCGTTTTTCTTCTTTCTTTCCCACAATATGCTTGCATATATTTTATGTGTGTACTTTTTCTCCGTTCTTTCTCCAGTATTCTCACGCCATGAAGGAATTGGATGCACAAACATACCAAGAGCTGGTCCAGGCTGGCGATCGTGTGCCTTTTGAGCCTTTGCTTGATCCCTTACTTGTTCATCGAGTCCCTGGTACACCTAACCATGCCCAAGTCAGACAGGTATAAACCGCAAGTAAAGACTTCTCAACGGATGCTTTACTAAAATGAGGAAGTGAATGCATAAAGGATATAAAATGATCACAGATTACATGAAATGATCTATTGTTTCATACAGTTCATTATGAGTCACATGAGCAATTTGGGCTGGAATGTGGAAACAGATGCCTTTCAGGATACGACGCCTCATGGTACTAAACCATTCGAAAATATTATTGCAACATTAAACCCTGATACACCCAGAAGGTAAGTTTTTTCCCACTATTTGCAGATGATCACGTCTTGCGTCTTCAAAGTCACCTTGAACATGACAAGCATATTTTTATTATTGCTGGTACATGCCGCGTCTTCTCTTACAAAAAATAACATAAAAATTCACGATAGCGTTCCGTAAAACACCTCTTGCTTTTATTGACAAGCTCATATTCACTGAATCTAAATTCAATTATATTACCGTATGGAGGTTTATACGTGGCTAAAATTAGTACGGACTTCGCTGGTAGCTCACGTATTGTACCAAATACTGATGCTGCATGATAAATGCACAAGTGAACATTTCTTATATTGAGAAGTTCAAATGCAAGAGCAAACTTTTCATATGATAGATTTTTTCTAACGAAAATGGCGAAAGTTGTTACAACGAAAGTTTCCTCGAATGTGAGAATACATTTGCGCCACAGATGTGTTTGTTTTACAAGAAACCTTATCAGTTTTCAATAACCCCAATTATGTCACAGACATAAAATATTCCTACTGTCGATAGTATCGATTGTGTAACCAAACCAGTGTTCTAAATATAAAGAAATGACGCAAATTCAATTAGGAACCTGAATACATGCCCTTTGAAGTTGAACGAGTTGTAACATTATGGGAAATTATAGATTGGTCCTAGCTTGTCATTATGATTCCAAATATTCGAGTGACGATTCGTTCATTGGAGCTACAGACTCATCCGTCCCCTGCGCTATGCTCCTCCACATGGCCTCGACTATGCAGGCTATGCTGACTGAACACAAAAATAGTGCACACAATGTCACCCTCCAATTTATCTTCTTTGATGGAGAAGAAGCGTTCCAGTATTGGACTTCAACGGACTCATTGTATGGCTCCCGACATTTAGCTGCTAAGTGGGATAACACACCTTATCCAGCAGACAATGAGGATGGAACAACATTGCTTCATCGAATGGTGATTTTTTTGTTTTTCTTATAAAAATGTCAAAAATTGTTTCGGAATAGCTGACGTCATTGACACGGGCTGAAAGGGAAGTCGAACATATATTTTAATGATTTCCATATTTCTGCTCATTTCACAGGACATGCTAGTCTTATTGGATCTCTTGGGAACGGAAAATCCCAAGCTGTACAGTTTCTTCCAAGAAACCGCACACTGGCACAATGCACTAGTGCAAACGGAACAACAACTCAAACGCTCCCAGTACTGGAGTGGCTCAACAAGGCAAACAATTTTCCAGTCACGTCCGAGTTACGGTGGAGTTGAGGATGATCATATTCCATTCCTAAGACGTGGTGTGGGTATCGTTCACGTGATCCCATCTCCCTTCCCGTCCGTATGGCACAAGCCAACTGACAACAAGGACGCTCTGCACTTTCCAACCATTTCTAATCTGAACAGGGTTTTCCGGCTGTTCGTTGCGAGGTACCTTCATCTTCCTGTCACTTCTAAAAAAGTCTGAAATTTACTCTATATTGAAATGAATGTGAATTCTGGTTTTTTAAATCAAAACAAACGGTAGTATTATATGAAATGTGAATGCAGAGAGAGAAAGAGAGATGAGTGCGTGTATGTAATGCGCAACAGATATATTCCAGCATTTAAAAACTATTCATTTACACGAAGGCTTTATTTAAAGAGTATTAGAGAAATATTTTGTAGCTTTATTTGAAAATGAGATTATTTTGTAATTTTGCCGAAGAACATAAAAAATAGGAAATTATTACTTCCCTGTGAAAACGAAAATTGTTGAAACTTCCAGTGATTTAAAAAAACGTAGCCAAACATGTGTATGTTCTTCATGTAGGTTTATAGAGCGACGAGTTTGTAGAATTTTTTAATGCTGTGAGAAAGTTAATTAAAGCAGAGAGATTTTATAGGAGAAAACATTTTTATTAAGAATCCCAAGTTATTACTCCCTCCCACACTTTTACATTTTCATACAACAACTTCATTCCGTTGAGATCTGCTGCTTCTTCTAGATACATTCATGTGCAATCTATGAAATTCGGTGGCTCACGCTCACATAATCAATGGCGGTGGTGGGAATGGCTCAAGTCGAGGGGTAGACGGAGGAGATTTTGGGATTAACTTGTCACTTTCTTGGACTGCTTTTTTATCGTTTAAACGTATTTGGCTGTAAATTGTTTATTGTTTGTCAAATGCCAAATTAAAAAGGATACCGATGTGCACACATAAGTTTGAAAATTGTATTGTTATTTTGCACTGGCCGTGTTTTGCAAACGCAACTTTTTGTACTGCCAAAAATGATATACTTGCTGCTTTCACTTTTATCAGTTTATGTTTTATGAATTACGAGTTTAGTTTAGCATAGCACGTTTTATATTTAATCCGGAATGCTTTTGAAATACAACTATAACATTTTTATAATGTGCATAACTGCCGCAGATATCTTCACGGAGGTCAAGGTCCGTCGAGGCTACCACCGGCATCGACCTTGACTAGCTCGGTTGGGCAAGCTGCAAGGCCTGGGATTATGCAGCATTTGTTAAACTTCCTTCAGCAGGGTCTTGGTGGAGGTGGCATGCGCTTTCCTATCATGTAAACCGTCCTGCAGCTATATACGTACTACGTACGTCTGATGACACTGCCTAAATGTTCACATCGAATTATGCGGGTGCAGACGAAAAATATTATTTTTATTGAAACCAATCGTGCTGTGAATCTTTTTGACATTACCAATTTCATTTTAAAGACTTGTTGTAAAGATATATATTTTTGTGTAGAATAGTTTATGAACTGATTGTGCATTAATACGATGGCACAAGAATATGTTTTTGAAACGACATTAAATTTTAATTGTCATATGCTCTCGCAAGCGTAACGTATATGTTTTATCGCTTGTGGATTGTGATTATTGTGATGTACCTTAATGCACGGCTGAAGTCTATTCATTTTTTTGCAACTATTGATGACGCATGGTTTGCAGTTTGTTTATTTAATGCACTGCTTAAATAATATGTAACATGATGTGACCTTGAATGCATGCATCTTGAAACGTTTTCCAAGATATTGTTTTAGGATAAAACTACAAAATTAAATCTTTTGTTTTGTGATGCGCTGTTAGAGTGTCTTGGTACAACAGAACACTCCAATAATGCCGCACGTGAGAGATTATGACGGAAACTTCTTGGATCGTCGGATCATAAATTATAATTTGCATACCATACGTTTGATATATACACATGCATAACTCCTGCTCGAGGACTTCCTTAAGGTTTTTGCATTTTCAACAAATTCCCTGGATAAACCACTTGGATCTATAATATTAGCAATGTCATGTGATGTTTTTCATCCTTTGTACAGTCCTCAGTAGGTGGGTATAAAACGCAGTCATCTAGATCAATGTCGTCAACGATGAAATTTCCATTTTATTTTAGCATATATGCATAATGCGTATATACATTATATACAAAAATGCAATGTTTTCTTAAAAACTCAACATGCTACTCTGGTATTGTAATTATGGAATTATAACCGAGAAACAGGGCAACCACTGCTACAAAGAGATGAGAAGAAGTTTGCATATTACGACAAAGTGGTAGCTTTGGCTAATGCTGTAATGCTCATATGAAGTAAAATTAAATTAATGATGAGCAATTATCATATGAACTGCCGGAGACAGTGCATGTATGATAAGATAACAGGACATGTAAATGCTCACCATGGGCCGTCACCGTCAAATCACACAGAGAAAACTTCAACTCACAGCGAATGACAAGAGCTTGTGGTTACTGGCGAAGCTTGCGTTTTACATGTGGCGCACATGACACACAAGAATATTCCTATTGCAACATTAGCCAGACACAAAAGTGTGTTCCAGTTCCGTAATTGCTTTTGACTGTGACGAACATAATACTTACGATTAGATTTTTCTCGAGGAACATTTACGTGGGCGAATTACGGCATTTATTGTTCAAATTCTCCAAAAATGAACCGGCCAAGTCACCGCCCACCGTTTACTTCCATTCAAAGTTCCAAAATAAATTTCGCTACTCGACAAGCTTCAAATTGGAACTGTAGTTTGTGCACCCTCTCCAATCCCGAGAAGAACAAAAGCTGTGAAGCATGTGGAACACCAAGTTCCCAGCCTGGTGCATCCAAACCAAGCACAAACACATTTTCAAATTGGACCTGGCATTGTCCAGTTTGTACTCTGGAAAATGCATTGACTGCAAATGAATGTGTGGCATGCCAGTGGGTAGCTGGAGCAGGAGCCGTTGAAGTTGTAGACTTGGAAGCAGACTGGGCCCTCCAACCAAAGAAGTCGTGGTCTTGTATGAAATGTACCTTTGAAAATCCATTGACTGTGAAGGTTTGTGAAGTATGCCAAACAGATCCTACTACTTCTCGTCCATGTACAAAGATACTTCCCAAAGTGGTTATCGATCAGGGCCCATCATCGACATCCACTACCATTTCTCGTGGTTCTACTGATTCATCAATTGAGAAGACATATGAAGATATCATCAAGTTTTGCAAACAAACAGGGGAGTTGTTTGTCGACGACTCCTTTCCACCAACTCAAAAGTCGCTGTATTCGAATAAACCGAATCCTAATTCTGAAAGAATTGGTACTGTAAGTAAATGGCTAAGACCGAAGGATATTGCTACTCACGAAGGTTCTGGAGGGGATAAGTGGGTTGTGTTCCGTACTCCGATGGCATCTGATATTTCGCAAGGTCAGCTTTTGTTAGTTATGAATGATAATCTTAAAAAATATATAAATATATACAATTAATATGACATATTTAACTAGATTCACATATTCCCTTCAAAATATAGGCGTGCTAGGTAATTGCTGGCTACTGAGCGCTCTTTCAGTACTTGCTGAACGAAAAGAACTCGTCGAAAATATTATAGTCACCCGTGAAGTTTCCAAGGTTGGAGCGTACTTGATTCGTCTTTGTAAGGATGGCGTATGGACTACCGTGATAATCGATGATATTCTCCCTTGTGATTCATACAACCGTCTAGTATACTCAAAGGTATGCATCCACACACCCCGTCCACAACGCAAAAAATGTCAAGAGCAAAACTCAATTTAACTAATTGTAAATATGCCTATGATTTTATAGACAAAGCGGAAACAACTGTGGGTACCACTGATTGAAAAAGCAGTCGCCAAGCTGCACGGAAGTTACGAAGCTCTGATTTCAGGAAGAGTACTTGAGGGTTTATATATTCTAACGGGAAGTCCCTGCGAAACGATCATGCTGCAGGTAAGTACTAATGAAAGTAAAATTAAAATTAAGAAAGTAAAAAAGTAAGTTAAAAAAATAAAAGTATTGTTTCAATTATAGTTTCAAGTTGTGATGGTGGTTTTATTTTTATCAGAAAAGAGATGAAGAAATCGACCGTGACATGGTGTGGGCGAGACTACTTTCTTGTCATGCTGCTGGGTTCCTAATGGGCGCACTATGTGGTGGGACCAACATTGCAATTTCCGAAGACCAGTACAAGGACATGGGTCTGAATACCCTTCATGCCTACTCGATACTCTCCGTTGAAGGACATAATGACTTGAAGTATGTTGTATGAAATAAGCCATAAAACCTTATATTTGAGTAGAAGTAATGTTTTAAATATTGCACAAATCCCGAATTCTAGATTAGTAAGATTAAGAAACCCTTGGGGCAGGCATAGTTGGAAGGGAGATTGGGCTGACGATTCCCCTTTATGGACATCTCACCTTCGGGAGATGTTGATGCCTTATGGGGCTGCAGAGGGTGTATTTTGGATGTCATTCGAAGACCTTTTGACGTGAGCACTCCAGCGATTTTTAGCAGAAGTAGCAACACGTAATACTAATTCGTAAATCCTCGATCTAGCATAATTCGTATCTATATTCTATTTCCAGGTATTTTGACTGTGTTGATGTTTGCAAAGTCAGACCTTTCTGGGTTGAAAAAAGATTTCAAAGTACGTTTCCACCATATGCGGATATACAACGCTTGAATTGTTTTACAATGACATTGACAGAGACGACTGAGATTGAAGTTCTAGTGATTCAAGAAGGGAACAGGTAGGGTTCCTAAATCCTAACGTACCTATAATCATATTCGTTAAAAAGTCGTACAATGCTCATTCATAGAATTTTGATTTTGATTTTTTTAAAAGATGCATCCAAAATCAAGTGCAACAGCAACTAGACCTTTCCTTCCTCCTCTTCAAATCTAGTCAAGAACGATCTCGTCCGGTTTTGCAGAAACTTGTCGCGTGTTCCCAAAGACGAATCAGGGCTTGTACGACCTTCCAAATGTTCTTAGAGGCTGGCACATATATCATTATCCCGATGGCATTTAACCATTGGAATGCGAGTTAGTGTCACATTATATTTCTGTCCTACTTAAGTAAAAACATTTTGTAAGTGGATACTTTCACTTAAAATGGATTTCAGGTGCTCATGCTCCACATCCAAAATACGTGCTCTCCGTTCACTCCTCGAATCAATTTACTTTGGATCAGATCTCTCTGTCGGGGGAATCGCTTGCGGATGCTCTTATCAAATTGGCAACTGAAAAAGGGAAGAGTCATGTACGGACGAATGACATGATTGTATTTTGCTACATGGATGAATGGAAAGGGCTACTTGTCGTTGCGGAGAACCGTCATCGCAGTAAATGGCAGCAAGTGAAATGCAACTGTTCGGAAAGCTTCAATCTGATTTCTACCAGAAGTGATCTCTTAACTGTTGACTCAATTCCCCCAATGCACAGGTATCCTATAGAAAGCAACACGATAGCAAACGTCACATTCTTCATTTCAAGAATATAATTTGATTTTTATCATCATTTTTATAGACAAGTCTTAATGGTTCTGACTCAACTGGAAGGACGTGAAGGATATAATCTTTGCTACTACGTGGCCCAAAGACCTTCCCGAGTAAATGGTCTGAGCGACTGGGGACCTCCTGGCACGAATCATGTGCCAGAAATTACTCATAACATTAAAGCGCTTCATTCTCCTCGACCAATTTTGTGATTGTTTTCAAACGTTGATATATCTCTCTCCTTGCAACCGGTTACCGGTTTGGCCATTTTATACTTATCGTTTTGACTTATTTTTGACAATGTTCATTCAATTATCAATTCAATTATTTACTGACTGAATCCAACCAATTTGCGTTTCAATGGTTTGTATCCGTTTTTACAAACCATAGCTAATAATTCAAAGCGTTTTCTATAATAAAAATTGATACATTTGGAGATTCATATAAACTATACTAAACTAAACTTGCGATATAAACTATATGGCATCTCATCTCACTCGTGTCCACTGTTCCAATTTGATTGTGTTCAGCAATTTGTGACCGGATACAATAAATATGTATGTGAATTAAATCAATTATCTGTTCCATATGTTCATTAGGGATTCAGAATTGCATGAGGAGGAACAAAATGATATCATCGTTGAATTTTTAGTCATACTGATAAGATACGCTATGCACATGTCTACAGCAGGTTGATGATTTGTGATTTCTTATCAAGTCATAACCAAAAATTACACATTACATGCCAGTACATATATTCTACATAATGTAACATTTTCGACGTTCCGAGGCCTGAATGGGAGTGGGAGTGTGCTGACGTTATAAGCGTATAAGTGTTCAGACATGTAGAGAAGGTGAAAAAAATGGATCCTCATTATCAAGGTTATCAAAGTCAATATCCCAGTACCTACTTGGGAGGTGTTCCAGCTCCACCACCACCTGGATTCATTTATCCTGGTCCCTACCAGACAATCGCTCCAATACCTGTCGTGCATGTTTACCCCAGCCCACAGCAGATAACAAGTGCCCCAGCGCCTGCACATATCAATAAAAATCCTTCTGCATCTTCTGGAAATGAACTAGCCACAGCTAGCTCTAGTTCGGCAAACATGTCTACTTCCAAAACAGCAGCAGTTAAAACGAAATACCAGGGCATTGTTACTCATTGCAAACAATCGAGGAAAAAGTTTACGGACGATGACTTTCCTCCAACAACAGCCTCTCTCTTTTTCTATCAAAAGCCAGGTAAAACCAATCATGTAGCCCAATGGCTTAGACCAGAGGACATTTCCACGGATGACAGTTCCCGCGACGAATGGGTTTTAATGAAGCGCACACCAAGAGCGTCAGATATAACTCAGGGTATGCCCATACTTACAATATTTGTTAATGGCAGTCATTCAAAATCAAAGTTGTCATTCTAATTTTAATGCTTTCCGTAGGAGTTCTAGGAAATTGCTGGTTAATGAGTGCGTTAGCTGTAGTTGCGGAGCGGAAAGAGCTACTTGAAAATGTGTTTGTCACCCGGGAAGTGACCAAGGCTGGCGCATACATGATTCAGCTATGTAAAGATGGAATTTGGACGACCTTGATTGTTGACGACTATCTTCCATGTGATCAGTATAAACGGCTTGCGTACTCAAAGGTATTTATGTGCCTCGACCACAATTTCAAGACGCCTTTTAATCTGGAGTAGTTTCTAATTAATTAACTAAAGTCTCGGCTCTGCTAATATTCTAGGCTAAACGAAAGCAGTTATGGGTACCTTTGGTAGAAAAGGCTATAGCGAAACTTCACGGGAGTTATCAAGGCCTCGCTGCAGGTAGAACGTTGGAAGGGATGGTCACTCTCACTGGATGCCCTTGTGAAAGTGTCTCACTTCAAGTGGGTTATCATGTTGAGCAGACAAATTAAAGCAGACTTATTTTCTAGTACAGACATTTCATATATATGCCGTTGATTGCAGGGGAAAGCTAATTCTGGTATCGATCATGACAAAGTATGGGCACGCTTGGTTTCGTACCATTCTTCGAACTTTCTGATGGGAGCAACATGTGGAGGGAACAATGTTCCAGCAAGACAAGATGAATTCCGTGATAATGGACTACTTGCCATGCATGCATACTCCCTTTTAGACATTTACAGCTCAAATGGACTGAGGTAAATTAAATTAAATGTACCGTACAAACCAGCGGTTAGATTTTATCACATAACTAAATTTTAATGATACAGATTGCTTCAGCTAAGAAATCCTTGGGGCAAGCATAGTTGGAAAGGAAAATGGAGTGATAATTCGAATTCTTGGACGCCTGGTTTGCGTAAAAAACTAATGCCACATGGAACGGTCGGAGGTGTATTCTGGATTGCTTTCGATGATTTAATTAGGTAAGAGGATGTAAGTTAAGTAGTTTGGATTGGACTATTTTTGGATGAGAATGTCGTGAATTTTACAAGATTACAACAATGCTCATTCCCGTTATGACCCGTAGGTTTTTTGATGGTATTGACGTGTGTAAAGTACGACCAAGCTGGCACGAAACAAAACTACAAGGCCTTCTTTCACCTTATGCAGACTCTAATCATCTAAGCTGTTTCTCAATCGAACTACAAGAAACTACTGAGGTCGAATTACTTATGTTCCAAAAGGGAAGAAGGTATTAAATCAAAAATGGCTGCCTCCCGTTATACATCCTGCCATTTTTATTTTTACCTCAAGTTTGAAGTTTATCCCATCTGTTTTTCTATATAGGGGCCCTCGAATTTCCCAAGCCGATATTTGCATTGTTGTATTCAAAACGAAACGTCTCGCAAGTGGCAAAATCATTCTTGATAGATTTGTATTAAGGCCCAAGCAAAGTGTTCTTTCGTGTGTAAGTTGTCACAAGACATTGGAGGCCGGATCGTATGTCGCTGTGCCACTAGCATTCAATCATTGGCACCCCGGTCCCAGTTCGTAACACATTTTAGAAACAGCAAATTCAAAATTTCACATAAAACGAATGAAAAACCAAATTATATTTATTTTTGTAGATAAGGCTGCGTCGCCTCTCAAATTCGCCATCTCCCTCCATTCGTCAAAGCAAGTTCAAATGGATTCAATCACACTTCCGTCTCACACATTTGCAGATGCCATCATACGGTTGGCACGGGATAACGGCAAGCGAGAAGGGAACCGTTCAATGCCAGATATGAGCCTCTACTTTTTAACAGGAGGCTGGAGTGGTCTCATTATCGTGGCAGAAAACCGTCATAAAAGTAAATGGTATCAGGTCAAATGTGATTGTAAAGGAAGTACTAACATGGTTTCAACCAGAGGTGACCTTGCAACTTGCGACGCAGTGCCACCCATGCACAGGTAAATAAATACAGATTGTGATGCAAATTACTAATTGCTTAAATAATCAGTCGCAAATGTATAAACGTTTGAATTATGCTACATTTTGCTTTTTCGCAGACAAGTTCTCCAGGTTTTGTCTCAACGAAACGGTCAGGATGGTTATGGCCTTAGTTATAGTTATCTCCAGCAAGAGTCGCATAAAGGAGGACTTCAAAACTGGGGTCCAGCGAACACAGATAATTTCCCGATACTTACTCGTAATGTTGAAGCGCTTCATAGTCCAAGGCCCATATATACTTGATGAGGCGAAATATAGGCATTGGCTAAAAGTCTCACGCACATGTATTTGAGTTCAGCTACTACAAATTACAAGGAAGTTCTTACGTGCATTGGTCTCATGGCTCTTGATACGTCATTAAATATAGTCAACCTCAGAAGTTTGTTTATAAATGAATTGTTGTAGGTTGATAAGGTTGATTACGTAGAATTCGACTGTGTGTTTTACGGTGTGGTGTAATAGTTTTCTTTAAGGAAAACCATCACTGCTGCATTGTAGGAAATGAAATTGAGAGCTATAAGGATCATGTGTCTGGCAAACCACAAATATATTTGTATGTTCCAGTATTCTAAATATCGTGCTTAAGTAATTCTGTCAAAAGTTAATTCATGTCATGTGAAATATTTGAGTCAGTACATTTGTGTTAATGTAAGAAAATAAATCTCAATGATACCACACACCACAACTACATAACCTAAACTTTCTTTCTTATTCTTTGGTTGTATAATTTATTTAGCATGTATATACATACAGAATCCAATGCAGGTTAAATGTCAATTTGCCAACACATTTAACAAGAATTTTACTTCAGTAGGAATGCCCTGCTCCATCGGGGGGTTTCCAAAAATCTTCGAACTCCAGTCTCATGTCTTAAGCTTTTCTATAATCGTAAATAGACATCAGTTTCGTATATGGACTGAGGGTTAATGGACATACAATTAAATTCCTAGTTCTAGCTATGGCTTATGTGGAGAACACAAAGATTGTCCAGCCAGATCGTCCTTGAAATAGTCCATACTAGTAAAGGTGTGATTTACGATATCCTAATTTGAACCGACCTAGACTTTGTATAATATAACCTTCCACCCCACTGACTTTTTAAAAAAAATCAGAAATGAACGGCATTAGCTATCTAGCAGTGTTGATTCCAGCAACACTTGTTCTTATATATATCATTCGTTGTTGCTTCAATTGTCGCCGCACTATTCACACGGTAAAGACGGTTAGATATTTATTTATCTGTCATTTTCATAATGATTGTCGCATTGATATCAATTTCATAATATTTCACAACTCCTCTTTTTCGCTTAGCTCAAGCGTGAACGTTCTGCTTGTAAACCAACAAGACATGTAGGTGTCAACACGAACGAGTACGTGTACTTCAACCATCAGAATCATCGAATTGAAGCTGGGCTCCTGGAACCTTACGCCAACTACAAAACCGCTGGAGGACACAATGAATGGGTATAGTAATGTTATTGACATTATCCGGGAATAGTAAAAACAGTACAAAATTAGTCTGAACTCTGAACCAGGCATCGGGCAGTTTACTAAATTACAAAATCAAAATTACACTAAAAACAAATACAGTACTACTTAATAAATTCAATTACCAAACACAAATTAAATTATATCCTTGCATAGTGTGGAAAAAATAAAATGTCTCGATGATAACTTTTCCTACAAAATAAAGCAAGTAAATCACATACAGCTTTTATTATTGCCGAAGTACACGGCTTTACATACACTTTACACATAATCATTATCACATATCCGATAATTCCGAGGTAAAATCATCCTCACTTTGAACATTTCCAAAACATTGAAGGCTATTCTTAAATTTACACACATTCGTAATAAAGTAACCGTTTTCTTCTTGTACATCTTTCAGAGCGAGATCAAGATAATGAGATAAATTTGAAATGCCTCCACCACTTCTACTCCCTCCACGACGGACCAATTTGATCCCTGAGCCATATTTCTTAACTTTCGTGTCCACATACCGCGGACACTGAGGTTCGGCTTTGGATTGCTTATGCCCTTGGATCTGAATGGATAATTTCCGGAAATTTTCTCCCGTTGGGAGAAAGTGTTCTCGGAAGAAACAGTTTGCTTCCTTCCACTTTACTCTCTCTCCAGGAAGTTCATACAGTTTGAGGGAATCGTTGAAAGCATCTTGTTTGGATAAGAATTTGTTGAAAACTGTGCTCATGAATGTGTCTATCTTCTCGTTGATGTAGCCACTCGTATTCTCATCAGCCTGGCCATAAACGGCTATCGTTATTCCAGCGACCCCGAACATGTCATCAATTCCTGACTCAACAACATATCCGAGCTGTTGTCTCGTTCTAATTTTATTATACACAGACAGTTTCGTTAATTCCTCACTTTTAAGCACTCATCTCTTTGCACAAAAATTCGCATTTCCACATTCTACCACACCTTAATTCCTCAAAAGCAAGGTCTTCAATTCCCTCCTGAATTATATTAAGCAAAGACCAGGATGAATCGTCCAAATTACCCCCCACCTGGTAATGATTTAAGACAAACACCGTTCTATTGTCTTCCGGCTTTGCGGAAACGAGGAGACACCGTTCCCCCAAAGGTAATTGCATAATCCGATTCACCATCACATTTTCCACCTTTCGCACATATGGTTTGTACTTCATTGAGTCTACAACTTTGGCAAATTGCGAAGCATTCGACCTGGAAACACATCCCTCCAAATCCGCTCTTATGTACATTCGAGTTTTGAACTCGTTCACAAATTTGAGGAAATCTTCAACCCTGTAAGCTACAGAGTATTTAAGTTGAACATTTATTCTTAAAATCTTTTTGAGTGTATGACTTCCATAAATTACCTGTCGTTAAAAATTGAGCATAGTCCGAATTGAAGAGACACCGCTGAACGAGCAAATAGCTTTTCAAACTTTCTGCACAACTTTCCGAGTCACAAAGCTCGCCATTGTAAATTTCAATTTGGTTGTGCTTCACATCCTCAAAGATGGACGGCGTTTCAACCACAAACTTATCAAAGTTTTCTATTCTTCTCAAAATGATTTCAGCGAGTTGTGGAAGCTTTGGGGAGGGGCCCCTCAATTCAATAATTAGCACGCCAGAAGCTCTGCCCACATCGTAGGATATGAGTGAGTTGAGAGCTTGTGCCAATTCCATGTCTAAAGTGTACACCAACATCTTCAAGAAAATGTCCAGGGATGGAACGCACCTCTGCTCCCCCTCATCTTCGATCACCGGTGAGAATATCCAAATTGTGTACTGTGCCGTTGGGAAGGTTCCTTTCCTGCATTGTTCGTTCCCATAAGTCACTTGGCCTTTGGGTGACTTGTAAATCTTCAAATTAGATTGATTTTCTATCCTCTCCTTTCCATTCTCTGGAAAACACATGCTGACCTTAGTAAAGGGATTTGTCTTTGGAAAGCAGAACTCAAAGAGAGGCGGAATTGTGTTCAGCTCAGTAATCAGTCCGGGGCACATGGGTTTTTTGAAATAGCGAATTTTATAAAATGGCTCCCGTTCATTTGCTTCTTGTTCGAAACTTTTTGATGCAAATATAATGATGACCTTCTCAGGCTTCAGAGAGTCCACAAATTCATCCAAGAGCTGAGGATCGTATTTTCGTATAAGAAATCTTGTCAGAAGAACCTCTCCAGGTGACTTGGTCATCAGCAGCGACTCCAACAGTTCACGAAGGCAGTCGAGGCACAAGTATATGTCAAAGAAATGACCCACCGTTGGATCCAGCAAGTTTCTATCACTCCGATAGTGAAACACGTCCGAGTATATTTGCCGGATTTCGTCAAACATCACCCAGGATGCCCGCTTCTCCTTGAGTAAATTGATGTAGGAGAAAACTGCTCGAACAATGTTTAGCCGATTCTCCAGTCCATCCTTTGTGAGTTCGAGAGTAAGGCTGAATATTGTATGCATTTTGGTGCACATGAAACCAAAGCTTGGGCATGTTATGCAAAGAGATAAAATCCAGCCACGTTTCCTCAAGAACCATTCCAAAGAGCCTTCCGTTCGTTGGTCCATGATGTAAGTCATGTACGTGATTGGTCTTGTTTCGTGATCCTCCCCAAACTTGGGGTCCAACGCCCAAGACATGTACATGAAGTTCTTGTCAGCAACTGGCACAATGTGGAAAAGTTTATTCCACTTCTCCATGCTGAACGTTTGTTTCCCAACGAAGTCCTCCGGTTTAGGATATTTGCTTGTTGTGACGGTGCTGTTGCTCTTTCTTGGAAAGCGCGACCCAAACTTGACTAACATTTTCTCCAACTCTTGAACAGGATAGGGGCCTTGCAAGGCAAACAACATTCGGTCCGCAGTGTAATGGAAATTTTTCCATTCACGCAATTTTTCTAATGATTTATTTGACTTTGAGAGAGATTCCTCATTGCCCATGCCAAAGTTGGCGGCTGGGTGTCCATCCACAGCGCATGACTGGAGTAAGGCAAGGTAGCGATGATCTTCGAACAAACGCTTGATTTCGAATTCAGAACTCATCAATTCCTTTTCCTTTGCGAGTGCAATCGAGCCGAAAATTGGGTTGACGATCATGTCCATAAACATGTCGAGTGCTGCCTCAATGTGGTCAACGTGAATGTTGAACATGTACGTGGTGGACTCTGGATCAGTGCGAGCATTTGAAAATCCGTTGTGACTCTCGACGAATTTTTGAAAACTCTCAACTTCTGGATAGTCTTTGCTCCCGAGGTAGATCGCGTGCTCACAGAAGTGAGCCATTCCTTGCACATCAGGAGGATCGTGAAACATTCCGGCCTTTATTATGAGAACTACGGAGCAGAGATTGTTCCTCGCGTCTTGCATCTCGTCGTCTGGATCAGGGACTCCTCTCCGACATTTCATCTTCGGACCTTTCCTTTTAGAACGAAGTTAATAAACGAATCAGCTATGAACTATTCTGGGACGCAGATGTTAAAGATGCTTCTAAAATTTGCACCACGTACCTCAATTTCTTCCTTTTTCTCCATTCTTTCGTCATATATTTTTGCTTCTCTGTTGCATCCGAAAATTTACACGAGCCCCCTTCACATGTCTTGCTTTTGCCGTCTCCACACGTGGTTGAAGTTTTTACCTTAACGTTTGCGAATTTCTCGTTGAATTCCTTAATTTTATTGAAAATAATGTTTGGGTTAGGGGCATTCTTCGTACAGCCATTCTCTGGACCAAGATCAAGGTCATGTTCGCAAGTTGACACAAGTAAACCCTTTAAACCATTGCTGTCTAATTGAACAACTTTATAGTCGTGGGTGTCCAATGGGGATTTTATCACAGGACCAAGGTCGCTTGTATTTGTCGGACTATTTGAACAAGAAGAAGCACTGGCATCAGAATTTACAACTGGAGAACGGGAAGCCTTTGTTCGTTTCGAGTTTTTCGTGTTGGATTTTTTTCTTCTCGATGTTTTCCCTTTGGATTTTGATTTTTTCGATTTACATTTGGAGGTACACTTTTTCGAAGATGATGGTGATGGCGCTGTTTTGCCACGCTTTTGTGTGCCCTTCTTTGATTTTGAAGTTCCGGCTTTGGTTGAGCTTCGAGTGCAATACCTCTTTGTGGATGGTTCGGCGTCTTCAGTTTTTCGTTTAGGTCTTGCCATTTGGACTTAGGTCTGCTAGAGCATTTACACTTTACACAGGAGATCATGCACCATCGGCATCTACACACTTCTAGAGCTGTTTCAGTAACAATGTTGCTCGTAAAAGCTTATTTCAAGTAATTATAGGATGTACCAAAGCCACTCACTGAAAGTATTTTGTGAATTTGTATGGGGGTGCATCTCCATGACTGTAGCTGGAAAAACTTGGCATGATTTTACTTTTGTGTCACGGTGGACAATGGCGTTGCACATTTTTGATTGATTGCGTTTGCCGGTTTGACCTTTGACTTTCACTGATTTGACAAGGAGGCGGATGCTATCGAAATTTTGGACGATTGGTCAGATATAAAAGATTTTGAAATTTGAGCATGGATAATAAAACGCGAAAAAATTGTTCGCGATTGATGGCCAAGTTGGCTAAAAACTTCACCACTAGACATGCCAAACTCACGGATGATGATTTCATGTCCCATGGCCTCGATACATTCTGGACATGGACAATAATTGCTTGCGGAATTTTATCAATTCTTTCCGCCTTCATATGCATGTGCCGAAGAAAAACTGTAATGCTTAACGAAATAATAATATTATTATTCTTGTTTGCATGCACAAGATTTCTACACTTGTGCACAAATGAAATCAAGCATACTTAAAATCGGCCGAATTTTCAGAACATTGACGATCTCCTCACCGACGTGGAATGGCAAGAAGCCTTAGCTTTACGAATGGAAATGATGATGCAAACAAACGCAAGGTTGCCCAACCGCCGCCGACTTCCTCTCACTCACTCCGCCATTGCTCCGACTTATACACCTAAAATCTTATCAAAACTTGCCGAAGATGACGAAACTCCTAAGAAAGTTATGGAAGCTGACAATGAGAACCTGTCAAAAGCATCTGGAAAAGTTGACGAACCGATGCCATGAACCATTTAGATTAGATACAAATAATAATTGTTAATTTTGAAGGGTATTTAGTACAGTCCATGTTGTTGAATACACCTTTTCCTATTTCTTTATTGTTTCCGATCTGTACTATGACACATCGGAATCCAATTTTATAATTTATAATATCATCGTTTTGGTTCATATGTAAAAACATTAAAATCAGAGACGTATGGTAATTGATAAGCATAAGAAATGATAATTAAGCTTATTTGCTGCAGTCATTCACAACGTTGTCTTAAACGGAGAGAGAAGTAATCATAATTAATTGTCTAATTACCAAGTTTCCTTACTTTCTAACTTATGCAGTTACGTGGGCGAGAGATATTTGGAGCAGTGTGGGAGGAGTGTTAATTTAGTGTTAAGTGTACCAAAACGAAGGATATTTACATTTACATTTAGAGCGGATTGGCAGTGGGACGGGACGAAAGAAATCTTTAACATATGCGCACGCGTGCAGTTAGAATTTTAAGGATCACATTGAAATTTGTTAAATCACTATTTAAAAGTTAAAGGTGTGTTTAGGACTGAATGAGCTTTATTTTCATATCCGTTCAAATTGAGCTTCCAAGAGAGTTTGCCCACAAACGTAGTTTCATATTCAACGTGACCATAATAGAATTTGCACAATGAATGCTGAAGCAGATGTATTTCAGCACATTAAACGATGTAAACTCTACAGGTATTTATTTATCCCAGATATAATATTTACATAACAAACTTTTCTATTTGCACACGATGCTTTTTACGAGGATATTTTGTCATTGAATTGAATAAATACCGAGTGATTTTGGCTTGTGTGCAGAATAAGAATTGTGCAAGGTAGGACATATTGTTAGTGTTAGCATACGGCTCAGTTCTGAATATCGCAATTTCGCTTTCCTTTAAAGTTTTAAGTTCAAGTTTATGTTTACTGCGACCATAAATTTTAAAGTGTTCAATTTGTTTAGCTAAATAACGCGTATTGAGAGACGAATATAGCGAAGGCATTCTTCCTCTAGACTTTGACATCATCGCACCGTACTCAACGTACATTGTTAAATTTGAGCACGGTTTCAGTAGATGAAGTCAGGAAAGATATTATTGTGCTCTGTGCCAGTACGACTTAAGCTTTAGCTTTACCTTTGTGACATCTTGAATAAGAGTTTGGTTTTGTTCGTTATGAATATTCTCAAAGTTGGAGTGAAGTAGAAGATTCTTTGAAACCAATTGATTAAATTTGAGATATTTTATTTTATTTTGCGAAACGTATAAAAATGACCATGGGTGACTCTGGATTTCCTTTAATGATAATTCCTGTCGTGGCAATCATCGTGGCTGTGTTCGTTATCAACATTTTTGTGCGGAGGAGATCCTGTGATAATATGGAGATGGTAAGCAATCCAACTGAAGTAAAGATGGCACAGTTACTTTTTACGCAAATGTATTTAGCAACAAAAACGAACTTACTTATGTAAATAAAATTGTTATTGAAATTCGCATGAAAACTATATATAGTCGACTCGAGAGGCATCTCAAGAATTGCCTGTGACCCATAAAGGGAGTCAGAAAGGAGCAGACTCCATTGCAATGGATGAAGTCACACGATCAATGGAGTAAACCCAAAAACAAAAATGGAAGATTTAAGGAGGGGCTACCATTTCGAATAATTAAAAATGTACATTTTACATTCATAATGTCAAGTTCGCAAATACCGTGAACAATGTGTATTATAGCGTATTTAAATGATTGAATAATAGGCACGCTAATCTAATTCTGTGGTAAAAACAATAATATTTAACTGTACAAAACGTCCAGTATTTGGCTAAATTTTGGGCTATGATGGTTGCATTTGATAACTTAACTGTAGGATATACTTATGCATGTATTTATGTACCATGATCATTATGACATGTTTGTGTCAGAAAGAGTGTATGTACATATATCACGCGGCGAATAGCACAAAGCACAAATGCGATGGATGAGTGACATAAAATGTCCCTGAAGATTGGTTCAAACATACCGAAGCTTAAGAGTATGCGTGTTTCTGCATAAATATAAAAATAAACCTAGTTATTAATAGCATTGCTGATACATATCCAAGAGTGCAAGCTCTCAGACTTAGAAGTAAGTTTGGGAGAAGGCTACACAAGATCCAGAGTTGACCTTCACGAGAACTATATGCCATTTCATATATCTATGTGTGTTACATATAACTAATAATCATAAGTCTACAGTCCAACCCTGCTGATTCATTTTACTTTTTAAAGTATGACAAAGATGTTCTGTACCAGCAATATGGCTCGAATATACCTTCATTTTGTCCTTTATTACATACTTTCTGTAACTTCCGATTGTGCAAGCATTGCCGACAATAGTAACTTATTCGTCCTTGACAATGCTTGGCCAAGCAATCCAGTAAAATCACTGGAAGTTTTCGGTTCTGGTGTAGCTGTGGATAGCAAAAACAATGTCATCATACTCCATCGAAGCACTTACGCGACAACTAACATTTCGAATTCGAAGGACGGGAACATAATTCAGGAAGATGTAGTGATGGTCCTTGATCGAATATTTGGCAAGATTGTGAAAACTTGGGGAAGGGGTATGTTTGTCAAGCCTCATGGCATTGAAGTTTCAGATGAAGGGGATATCTTTGTGACGGATGTGAAGTTGCATCAAGTGTTTAAGGTAATCAGAAGGGACATATGTACCTATGTATGTATGTATGTAATTTAGGGTTAGATTCTGCAGAGATTCATATGTACATAACCTCAAGCTAATTAAAATTATGTCATCAAAATGTCAAAATATTGTACTTGAATTTTGGTAGTTTTTACATAATGCTGAAACGGGCACCTGGATGAATCAACCGGACATAACCCTTGGAGAGCGTTTCACTCCCGGAAGTGACCATTATCACTTCTGCAGTCCTGCAGATGTGGCAATAATGCCAAATTCAAATGATATTTACATCGCTGACGGATATTGTAACTCACGGATTATCATATTTGACAAGTTCGGATCATACATCCGAGAATTTGGAGCGGGGTCGAATAATCCTGGCTTATCTCCACCTCTCCAATTCAACGTTACACATGCAATTGCAATCGCTGCGCCATCTCCACCATTATGTACATCTTCAGAAACCCCACACGGAAGCAACAACTCGCCCATTGTTCCAATCATCTTTGTAGCTGATCGTAATAATGGCCGTGTGCAATGCTTCGCGGAAAATGGAACATATTTATATGAAATGGGCTACGAAACATTTTCACCATCGAAAGAAATGTTATTCAGTCTAGCATTTACTTATGTGAGGTGTAATAAAGCAGATTGTAGTGAATATGGCACACTATACGCAGTCAACGGTCACATGCCAATTGGGCAGCCGAGAATGTTTGAAATATCTGTGTCACCGACTGGATTCTCTGTAGTCCATTCATTTCCAATTACTCAGCATTCAGACAACTCAGTAACTGCGGTTCAGAGAAACGAGGCTCCTCATGATATCACTGTAACCAAAGACGGTCAAATTTTGTATGTTGTTGAAGCTTTTGGGAATTTGACGATCAAGAAATTCGTTAGAAATAGGATTAATGAGGATTTCTCTTCGAAGACCTCAAATCTCAGTGGACCATTGTACATATACTTTTTTATAATTAATGTGATATTTGTTAAAATTCTCTAAAATTATTAATATTCCCCAAAATCTTGTGATTTGTGACATATGTTGTTGGATGCAATTTGTTCTTGGTTTAATTAATAAAATGATCCACGTAATGAACTACTTTTGGAGATGCATTATGACGATGACAGGTTTCTTATTTAAATCTTTAAAATCTACAACAGTGGCAATATCTTCTTATATACATAATCCGCTTATTATTTTAGGAAAAAATTACGACGTCAACATTGTACATTCCATTTCATTTCATCACGAGTATGAATGAATACTGACTTCGATTAAGTTCAGATTGAAAGTGTAATATCGCGTGGATTCAATTCCTCAAGACATGCTCATGCTACACAACTCGATGTAACTTCCCCGACATAAATCCGCTGACTCTCTAATTGGATGTAAAATTTATAGCGTTCGCGTTGTTACACTTGATATAACATACGTAAGCAAATTTCTTGAACACTTCAGTCCAGTCCAGACCCCACAAATTGCTACTGATTACACGACAAAAGTGATTTACTGTGCTCTAGGCCTTTATTATAAGCTCTCATATTAGTAGAAGGACAGTCTTAACCAAGTTTAATCTGTTTTATGAAGAGACATTCACGGATAAAATGATTCAATTTTGTCTGCAAACTTACATCATCTGCATTCTAACATAAGGAAACGTTTGCAGAATGGGATTTCTGGAGGAAGGCAGATTTATGCAAGTATGTTAGTGGAAAAACACATACCTATAGCCGGTGCAACTAATAATAGCTCACACCAGTTAAAACCTGATTCTGAATGGGCACATGCTTTCGTTTGGCTTTGTCTTCAAACTGACAGTGAATGCGACTACATCCTCAGCCTTGTTGGTTTCATAAATTAAAAATGCACTGCTCACGTATTTTAATTTGAAATATCCGGTTTAGGTTATGTAGCAAGCCTTGCAGATAATCATATCACATTTATGTACATAGGCACACGTGCATATCCGCCACAATATAATAGCGAAAAAATTCAATTACCTAATTAGGCACAAGCTTTGACACGTTCCTGACACTAGCTATTTATATAATACAACTTGCATAACGTTGAATATGAAAAAATCTGATTTTCCTAGAAATATAGTCCATGTTTCATGCATGCCCTTGTGTCGGACGAAACTGAGCAACACACACGAACATCTAATGCCACTTTAATTTCTATCTATCCGTGCATGCCAGTCATTTATTTCTGGAATGAAATTTTCACGCAATGTTCGCATGTTCTCATGTAAAACCTTTCTTTATTCTCTTTAAGCCACACAAACTCATCTGATCTGCCCAGAACAATGAAAATTTGGATGGACCTGACATTTTCGAATTGTATAAAAGAAGGATATTATACGAAGATGACCATCATGAAGGTCACTCGTGGATGTCAGCAAAACACTGAAGTTTGCAATAAATGTTGAAAATACAATCCTGCAGAGTAATACCAAAATCTCTGCTCGACATAATTTTCAGCAATGGAAGACCGCATACCTACCGTTACAAGTAAGATGTGTTCTTTTTATTTCATATAATATTTGACTTGTTATTAATACATATTCGACGACAACAATTATTAAGTATTTTGCTTACATTTTCCTTATCCATATTATACCTGTGATGAGGGGAATGGATGTAGAATTGTATTCCTAGTAAATTAAAGGCAAGCCATCTAATTTTGGACTTTCATTTCGTGGAAATTTTCCCTTCCAGACAACCCTTTTACCGTCGCCATCCAGCTTAAACGAATACAATACGAATGCTCACAGTCGCATGCACAATGTTAATCCGTTGTACAACCGAAAGAATCCTATCCTATGTCATATACAGGGAATGAAATTCGTGATAATTGGATTAACAATTATTATTATTATTATCCGTACGAAAGGTATAATCACGGGCAAATTGGGCAGAATGCAGTCAGGTTTTCGATCATTTCAATTTTACAGAATGCATAGAATCGTCGTACAAAACTTGATTTCATTAGATCAACCAAACCAGCCGACAAGATTTCTCAATAAAATTGCACACAAATGCACCTGGCGTAAAATGTCTAAGCATTATTAGTATGCACGATTCTAAAGTATGGAATAATCAAACCTTATACTACCATCTCATCAATACAAATTCCGCTTAATTGCATTCTCCAGCCATTCTATATGCCTTTAATAACTAATTATCTATTCAGATTGTAAAATATGTTGTTACACACCTCAAATGTACTTTAGGCAGGACAGGTCCGTTAAGGCCACTATTTTTAAGCTGTGTGCAATAATGAACGCGCATGAACCTTGTTTTGTGGCTCATCATCGCTGCAAGGACTTCCTCTATACCTTGCTGACAACAATACATCATCGCACAACACACATTTTCAAGGAGACAAGTATGAGGGATCTCGTCTAAAGTAGTGGTAACCGAACATATAGCTCAGCGAGTTTTGTTTCAGCAGGTGTACCCTTGCCCTTGCCATTTCAGGTGGTTCGTTGAACATAAAAATATGAGTTTCTTGATAAAAATATATAGTCAGCCCTTTCAGTTTTATCCAAAGGGAAAAGGGACTACAGGAGGTTTGAGTCTATAAATCCCATACAATAAACTCTCGAGGTAGCACTAAGATGACAAGCAAAATGTGTGTGGATGCCTATTACACACGATCAATATTGTTTTTAAAGCCGTTACCACGTACTGCTTTTATGTAAACACTTCAGGAGTTCTCAGCAGACGCTGTTTCTCAACGTGTGTACAAACGCATAAATTCATTTCAGATTGCTTGTAAATATAAATAATTACGTGGTAGGTGCGCATATCTTATTTCTTGTCATTTAATGTATACTATGAGTTGTACTCTTTGCCACGTCCATGTAATGACAGTGACATTTTCTTATAATCCCTGTTGTTGTTTTTAAAGGCAACGCAAACTCCTCCAGATTGCCTTGAAGGTTTCTGTAATTCTGTGAGCTTTGATGTCGTCACTGAGCTGTATATATTATTAGGATCCTGTTATGATATATGTGTACGGTTTGTATATTTCGTGCTACTCCAAAAAAGGGAAGCAAAAGTACATATTATTCAGAAAGTGTAAGCATATCATTCTCTGATACAGCATATTCTTCACTTCAATGAACGGTGTCGGTCGACTCCTCTGAAATTCTCAGACGCATTTTTCTTTCGTGGAAACGACAAGTCTCTCATTCTTCTCATCTCCCTTTTTGTACGTAATATATATACCGAATAGTTTGTACGAGAATAAGCAAAACAAATCTTGGTGACATGATGATGTTCTGCTACAAAATTAACAATTTCAAGAAAAGATTTTCATCTCGAAATGTTAAGAGTTCAGCAAAGATTTGGAATGTTTTGGTATAAAGACTTTGAATAATAATATCCCATATTAGCACCCTATCATCAGCAATGATTCATTTCATTAAGGACTTATCAACGTCACTACTCTGCCAAAGAATTTTTTTGCGAGAAGAAAGACGCTCAGGCAAACTTTGAGTCGAGAGGGGCTGACGAACAGAGAGCAGTTTTTTATATCGATATAATTACGCTTGCCAAAAAAAATCAAGCTCTGAAGTGAATGAATATAAAAGTGGCACACACACATGCAACACTGCTATAATAATGTGTGCTCGTGGAGGGGTACCTTTCATTGTGCGATTTGCCATCTTCAGTATCAGACATCCACTGACAGACTGAAATTTGCATGCAGGCAGGAATATTTGCAAGCATCGTCACCACCACCACCAACCTCAGATATCCGCTCAAAAAGGACATTCGTACTGACGAAACTTTAAAATCGTTCTGATTACAGAGCTCCATCCCAGACGAAAGAGATAGAGAGAAACAAAAAAAGAACCAAGCTCAGTTTTATGGCCTTTTTGCCATTCCACACGTCGTGAAAATGTGTCTAGTGATTTTCCATGTAATGAAATGAAATGAGTTTTGATATACAGTGTTTCACATTTTGTGACATTTTGCCTCACGCATTTATATAGACTTTTGACAAGAAAAGGCAAGCGTAGAAACTTTCCTGGAAAAAAACTTTTTTAAGAGCATCTGGTTTGGTGTTTAATTACCAGAGACACTTTTCAACTCTGCACATTTTTTATTGCTTGTTTCTTTGACTCGCACAAAGGAATACGAGGCGTGAGAGGGAAGACATGAAACTTGATAGATAAAGTTATATACAGTCGTAATATATTCACACTTCGACTAACTTGCCAATGTGAATACAATATTCTGCAGACTGATTTTGATATCTCAATCACTCATGAATATTTCAAGTGTTTAACAATAGTTCTGCAGAACTGTGAGTGTACATAAATAAAAGTGTTTTGTGACAAGACAAAAAAATTCCAAGACCGAAATGAGATAAACTTGGAAATGACGTGTGTGGTTCATGACATTTGAAAGAATCTTTCGGAAAAAATATAAGTTTTTGCGATTTCGATTAAATGAACCTTTGATTTTGATCACGACTCAGCTTTCTTATCTTCAGTTCATTTCATGAGGAAGCCTGCTGCGGGAAGACATATTTATGTTAAAAGGTGCCAACGTCGCGTCGGCCCACACCTTGAACCTGAGAAAAGAGGATTTTTATTGGCAATCAATATTTTTATGTGCTGAGTTTACAAAGGAGAACAACAGTATCCAATCGTAGCTTTTTAACTCGCTCCAGTGCTGGCAAACTGCTGAAAACTTATATAAATAAAACAAAAAACTGGGCTCAAAAATAGTAGCAATGGTGTCTGCATGAAATGAACTTACGTAATATTTGCACTTGCAATATTAACTCCAAAAACATTAAAAACAAAAACATACTTTCAGGTCATATGATAAGTATATATTTGTGTTATGAGCTTGTGTAGTAATTGCTGACGACATCATAGTGAAATAAAAATATGATTCAGCCGATCCAGCACAGTTTTGGGCAATAACTTCATGGAATAATGTATGAGTTTGCTAAGCAAGCATAGTCAAACCAAAGTCATCCAAATATCACTCCATTTGGAAATGCACTTTTAAAAACTTGCGTCTTGTTCAAGTTTAGTTTCTCTGTGGTGACCTTGAGTCAAGAATCGAATGTGATCGTGCTGCGTGCATTCTTTCGCAGAAGCGAACAAATTAAATTAAACACGCAATATACTTTGTCTCAAAACTCCAGCAAGATAATTTCTCAGAACTAGTAAAGTCGACACCACAAACCACTCCGTCTGTATATCCATTTCTATATATTCATTTGATAATTTCATCTGTGACAAGTTCGACATGGGCTACGCAGCTGTACATCATCGCAAATTGGGGAAGCCCACCAGACTGGAAACATTTTCAAAGAATGTGCTCATCGGTTTGAACACCATCTTCATTGTATTTGGTTTCATCCTTTTCATCTATGGAGTGGGAGGAAGGACATCCACCGGCCGGGACTCGTACGTTAAGCTAGTGGAGAAAGTGGAAAAGTTCAATATAACCCCAAATATTTTGTTTGCCCTCGGCATAGTCTCAATAGCGATGGGACTGTATGGCCTCCACGGGATAAAGGACTATTGCAAAGCTACAATTTACACGGGATTCCTCCTCTTCCTCTCTTTCACCGACCTCACACTCGGTGTTTACTCCACACGGATGGAGTCAAATGTGAAAATTGCAACGGAAACTAGTTTAATTAGTTCTCTTCATGCGGTGCAACACAATTCTCAGAACGTTACTCCGTCAGTCGCCGACATACGAGATACTTGGGATTTGCTCCAAGCTGAATTGAAATGTTGCGGAGTTTATGAGTATCGAGATTGGTATATGCCAATCATTCCTAGAATGTTGACGCCTGATGTAGTTGCTGATGCGGACGTTGTTGTTGGTGGTGAAAGTGCTACATATAACGCTCTCGTTAATAGTAGCATTCATCCTGCTCCTGTTCAAATCAGTTCCACTGTGAGCAGCACCACAAATCATTACGATAATGGGGAGGATTTTATTAGAATCCCACATTCCTGTTTCAAAAATGGCGAGGATGGAATGGATGAAGCGGACTTCAACAGTCCTGAGTTCATCTTGGAGAACGTTTATGGGGATGGATGCCTGGAGAAAATTGTCGCGGATTTGGATATTGACAGAGTACAACGTATTGGTGTTATTATGGCTTGCCTCAAGATTTTAGCTGTGATCTGTGCAATTATTCTCACTTGTCACTTGAAGGGTGAGGACAAACTAGTTGAAAATCACGTTTAAAATTGAAAAAAATTAGGGAGATGTAATGAGTAATGTAGTGTGTCCTTCAAACAAATTCAAGTCCAGCCAAATGCAATCATTAATATTCATTTATCTGGCAACGCAGATACATTTTATACAACTTACCAAGATATGATGACGTAAAAGTGAGTAAGATAGGTTATGTGCTCGTCGACGCCTCTTGGAAAGCAAATTAGAATTGGAATGAATAGACTATACAACGCTGCGTCCTTATGTTTGCAGCGTTTCACGTCATCCCACATCGTTCTGTGGGTCTTAACGCAGCATTTATTTAATGACTCTCATTAAATTTCGTCTGTGATGAACACTTTTAGTGCACCTCATAGTCTTAGAAAAATGTTAACTATTTATAATTCAATGTTTGTAAATGATTAAATCAAAGTGTGACTTGCCGTGCATTGCAAATTGCATGTGGTTATGTGAATATTATCTCTATCAGCTTTTTTACACGTACAGTCTCTGTTCTGATCACGTTGTTCATGTTTTGATCTTCTTTAAAGTTAATTATTATCGGTAAGCGTAAGAGTTGATTCAAATGTTAAAGACTTTTGTGTTAAGTAAGATGAGAAGAAGCATTGCACATTGTGCAGCTCATATTGTAATTTTGATATTGTAATTTTTTAATGTCAAAATTGATCATTTTATTACTTATACATGTTTGTTATCAAGACGTTTTGTATTTGACAGTATGTTTAGAATTACGCTATAGCTTCACACGGATGTACCTTTTTGGAAAAGTGTCCAATTGATTATTACACTCCAGTAAACTTGATGGAAAAATGTATAACACAACACCTTCTACAAAGCATGATTTTGCGTTGCTCGACAAGTTCTTTGTTTTTGTGATTTGGCAATATCACTTTTACGTCAACGTCAAATTCGCTGTAGCTGATCGTTATTTCCTTTGTCCAATGAAGGAGAAAGAGAAATATAATAACAAAACGAGCCAAAAGCCTGTTCGCTTCAAGCCATTTAAATAATTGCTCATCGCTTCAAAACAACAGTCCTGCCAAAACGCCCATTTTGTGGAAATTTTTTAAAAAACCGGTTCTTGCAACCGAATGCAATTTGAACGATTTGAAGTTTTGCACATGTACGTAATTTGTTGTTCACTGAAAATATGAGAAGCGTTGTGTTGTGACGTGAGCGAGGGCTTTTATTTTTCAGTATTCTTACGAAGGATGTATGATGTATGCTGACAATACAATAATTAGAGTTTTGTGCATTTGAGGATGATTGTGATTGTGTACGAAACTTTGCCAGAAGTGCATACGATGTACGTAAAAACATATATGATGACTCATTAACAAAGTCACAAACAGAACTACGGGTCGTTGGGAATGGGTATTGACATCGGCAATGAACGGTGATTGGAAGTAATAAAAGTGTACTAGTTTTTGGATGACTATTATGGAATAGCCTGGCAATCGGGTGCTCGTATATGTTTTCTGCACGTCATGGTCATGAATTTATGGGAAAATTTTAATGGTACGTACTGACGAGTTGTTCTTATACACTAAATTGTAAATTGCTTCCTAGATTCAATTGAGCATGTCATGAATCATGGAATTTACACACAAATCAAATATCCAGTTGTCGAGAATTTTATTTTAATTTGTATTTTTATCCATCAGATTATTGACAATGAAACATCTCAACGTTCGTTTGAAGGGTGAATCGGCTGATTACTGATATTCAAATGAAATTAAACTTTTGTAAGTTAAATCAATTAATAAAATCCATTAGTACAGAATTACGTTTGGTCAAATTTTTGACAGTAAACCTGCACTCATTTCATCACTTCTTTATTTTCAGATTGAACTCCTGCGTGGACCAGATCTCAAATCGCATAGTGTACACTTTTACATTTGGCACATTATTGACGAGGACAGATTGAGTATATCCGTACGAATTATATTTTTGATGACGAGGATAACATTCCCAATTTATCTGCTTTTCATGACAAACTTTTTAAGGGAGCTTTCTCCGTTGCGTTGCATGTTTACACGTTTATCAAACAAAACATTTATATCGGCATTATAGAGCCTTAAAAACTATGTATATATATAGGACTGGCATCTATTTATTTGTGAGTATAAGTAATTACCTATTTGATTCATAATGGAAAGAATAAACTTGATATTACGGCTAAACTACTTGACTGCAACACAATTATTTTCTATATAATTTAAGGAAAGCAAAATGTTTGCTTTGCTGAGAAACGGAAACACTAACGATAAGTAGTACGGTTCAAATGACAAACATGAAAGCAATTTAAATTCTAGCTTAGCACAATAAAATAGGGTCGACTTTCTCTCTGCGGGAAAACTCTATAGCTAAATTAAAGATAAATTACAGATCAATTCCAGACCAGATCCTTTAATTTCTCCAGGAGTAGTTTCGTGCGGTGGCTCCGTGGATTGGTCATTCCGTAAGCGTCAATTGTATTTTGGTCCAAAAACTTTTCCAGGTGGGATAAAATGGCTAGCATACAAAAAAGACAAATGAAATGTGCAATTGATTTGAAACAAAAGTAAATAGTTAAACACTGCTTTAAATGAAATCCGTTATTATCTGCATTATGTGTTCTTACAGAGAAAAATTATGCAGAGTTCCTTTTTAGTTCTCTCGTCATTGGTAAACCAATTCGTATGAGCATAAATCCAGGATAAACCGCCAAGTCTGAGAAAATCCTGGCTTCCTTCAGGTGAAGCTCCCATGAAATTGTTAATTGAGCTCCAAACTAGAGGAACAATCTCCGAAGTTTGATAAATGTTAAGGGAGAACCCCAGGAAGAATTGCAATGTCTTGAAGAAGTTGACGCAGCACTGAGCAAATAAAAAATTCCTTTGCTCAATAAATTGACTAAAAAAAGTTGACAATAATTTTTCTCATGTTAAGGCAAACTTACGTGAATTGCTTTATTTTCACTGAGATGTCGACAAACCCTTGGCTCCAGAGAGAAACGATGTAACAAACGAAAAAGTAGGGCTTCCGTCTTGAGATAAACGAACGACGTGGTTTTCAGTGACAATGCAAATCTTCCGCAGCGCATCATTTCTCTGCGTGTTGCTTTCTGTGGAGGATTAAATTGTTAAATCTTTATAAATTTGTTAAGTTGAAAAACGTTTACGAATATTTATATTCATTTATACATACATACATCTTCAATGGGCGTGTCAGCCGGAAGAAGTTTAAGATATATTTGAAACGCCAGACAAAGTAAAAGTTCTGACATTCCTTCTCCCACTAAATGGGAATAAATTAATCGGTTAACTGCGAGAAACAAATCTTTCCTCGTTTCAGCATTAATTTGAACGCTTGGATTCTCCAAATGATCCAAGTAGTTGTAGGTACATCGAAGGGACCACAGTCGGAAGTAATCGTTTATCCGGATGGAATTTATCATTTTTATTTGAATTTTCAGCAATTCATTCGCATCGTAAATGTTGCTTCCGCGATTACTCATAAAAGTTGCAAGTTGCCTCCGCATGGTTTTGGGCATATCACTATTTCTCTGATAGATAGAATATAATTAAAAATCATTTGAACGCCTCCTTTATGGCGACGTTGACATCCTTAGTCAACCCAAGGCCTAAATTAATGTTTATTTAACCTTAATTGCCTCCAGTAGTTGAACATTATCACTACTCCCCGACATGCATATTTCAGGAAGACATGCGGCAGCATTCAGGTAATCGAAATCGGTTGAATACAACCCTAAAAATTTTAACGACCTTCCGAGTCCAAGTTTGGATTCTTCATTTGAGTGACAATCTCCACCTTTTGTAATGCCAAGGCCTAGAATTGATAGGTCCAAGTTCGTTCCAGATATATCGAAATGCTCTAGTTTATTAAGTGACATGAGTAGCGTGTCCACAATGTACTTCGGATTTTCATATTCTCCATTGAATTCACGATTGATTTCGCATTCCATCCCGACGGATACGTCTAGATTTCTAAATTGTATTGTGGAGATATTAAAGTGTTTTGTGAAGAATGTTCGCCATTTGCGTATACATTTTCAAAACATTTCCACTTGAATTTTTCTGTACCTTAGCTCAGGGAGTTTTGCTATATCATCGACTAAGGTGCTAATGTCACAATTTCGTAATATCAACACCTTCAGCTTGCTCCCTGCTCCGAGAGTTTTCAACCGCTTTGTCCAAGGACACCAACTCAAGTCAAGGTGTGTTAGGTTTGGCAGAACATTGGCAATCAGCTCATCGAAGTACATCAACTTAAAGCGTCGCTTCATTCGCTGAGCAACCCTCCGAGGTTTCCAGTCGACGACGAGCACTTCAAGATTCGGGCAACGAAGTGGAATCACAAGTTGAGTGGTTTTTAATGAGAGTAAACTCTGTGCTTCGTTGACCACGCACCAAACTTTCTTTGGCATGGAGCGACACCCCCGAATGTCTAAGTGAGTCAGGATTTTCTTGTTTGCTGTTACCAGGTCCTTGATTAGGTTCACATCTGCATGACGGAGATTTTGCAGGCATATTCGTTGAAGAGGAGTTCTCTCTGGATTCTGTTTTGGACAAATATATATATTTTTAGAACTGTGCTTAAGAGGCTTATGAAATTATGAAGCAAACAAGTCGAACAAGCATTCTTTAATCCGAATAACACTCGTTGTCACTGGATTACTCTTTCTACGATTCCTCGAATGATTTTGTACCAAAGCACATCAGGCTTATTAGATAAAGGAAGTCAACAAAATGCCACACTTCAAAAGGTCAATGGCAAAATATAATACTCCGATGGTGGATTTTATTGATTATCTTTTATCAGACCACACATTTGCCTCCTTTTCCTTTTTACCTGATACAGATGTCCTGCCTGGATGGTCTTTGCAGACTTTTATTGCAACCACTCATTACATCCTATATCCGAACAAGCATACTAATATAAAATATATGAGAGGCATATATACTTCTTTATCGGATCTAGATATGCTTCGTCTCTTGACAGGTGAACAGCTCGAGCAGGATGATTTTTTTGCAAAATAAGTCATAAAATCAAATCAAACTCAAAGTATTCAAAGTAAAAGTGAGAATCTCTGTATAGACGGGTCAAAAGTCCATTGGAACTAATGACTCCGTAAATCCAGATAGCGACTCGATCCAATTTATTTTGTTGTGTTTAGAGGCACGTGTGTGCTCTGATGTCGAATTGTTTCGGGTATTTAGAAACAAATTTTTCCTTATTGTTAATCAGCAAATGAATCTGGGAAAATGTTATCCAATTTTCAATTGAACTTTATAAATCTGTCACATCTGTAATATGCACATGTCGCTTTTATGACTAAAACAACGAGGAAAATGTTTGGAAATAATATACACACAAAATACTGCATACCTTCAAAAATAGCTTCAAAACTTGGTTCACCTCGTCCGCTACTGTGTCAGCAATGCAAAAATCAAAAATTTCCTGAGATAATTCAACAGGTAGCCATGTACTAGAAGTGTCAATTTGTGACGGAGAATCCTGAGTGGATCTGAAAGTTTCACTTTCAATTGCATGCAAACACAGGGTTTGTAACGCGCTTGGTGACGCACTTGTCGACGACATCGTTCCAAAAGAAGTTAGCAAACTCGATTATAGTTTCTCAAGTGAGCTGCGCGCTGGCTGCTGATACAACTGCGCTGGTGAAATAATGAGTAGGCAACAATAAACGTTTCATTAACTTTTAGCCCTGCAACTGCAACCTTCACATTAAACTTGTACTTCCTCTCCGCGAGAGTGAAATGTCACAATGATATACCAAACGCGAGCAAACACCTAAGAAAAACACTTTTTTCCTGTCAAAATTCACAAATATGACATTATGAATGAACGCAAGTTGCACTTGGTTGACAGCAAACAGGCCAATAATTCTGAATGCCTTCAAAACGACGACGATCTGTCAAGATCTATTTTTTTGTTCTTTATTGAAAATACAGACGTTCTTAAACCCAATTGCAAACAAATCGGTTAAGAGCAAATATTTGCTTGAGGACACGAACGACAAAAGTACGACTCACTCCGTCACCCGTCACCAATACACAATGCCAGCAAAGTGATTCATCGTCATTCATCAGTTTGAGTAATAAACAAAGACGAACGAAGCTTTATGCGACTTCGACAGTTCTAATCCAGCGAAAGTGCATGATTTTTTCATGGCCTTGTTTGTATACTTACATACAATGCGATATTATGATATGGCACGAACACCTATGTACTTTCATGAACACCCATCCGCTATTAATTGTGTTTTCGACAACAACACAAAGGCTTCCCTGTCTCCATGCTTCAGAGATTTATAATTTTATGTTCACCATATTAATTTATATTTACATTAAACGCGTTTTATGAGCACTGCGAACGGTTGAAAAATATATATATAGGCTGACTTCAAAAGTGTTTTTGCACTATTGTAATTGTAACTATTACCTATTAACCTGTTCCCACTTCATTCTCAACCACAAATCAGCGTAGGTGGTTGGCTGTCCATTGATGAGGTGATATCTGGTGGCACATTAGTAATATTGTAATCATCGGACCTGTGAAAAGTGACAGAGAATGGAACACGGATTGAGTTTCATTGGGAGCTGATGTGCTTGATAAGGTGAGATACATACATGATGCATGCATGTTTTTCTAATGCGTACGCGTACAATATGATGCAAGCTTAAGTGGTTTTTTGTTTCCAATTCCAGCAACATACTTATCTATAACTACTCATTTGAAGAATACTTAATGTACATACTTGTAAATGATATAGTTGGACAATAATGCATATTCATATTCAAATGGAAGCCAACGCCAACCATACTCGAATCGTATCATATATAGTCAGGCGAATCATTTTTGCTAGGCTTACGGCTTACAGGATAATGAGGAACAAAATGCTTTAAAATCATTTATCTTAGCCATCTGAATAGCGATTTAGGAAATAACCTCGTCAAAATTATTACAAGCAATCCGTGAAAATGTTTTCATACCATCAGCTCTATCAGTAGTTTGACAAATTAATTTCAATGCTCGTGACAACATAACATTGCAAATTCAAATGGCTAAAATTCCTACACTGTTCATTGTTGGCTGGTATGTGTAGAAAAATGCTCGTGACTGACGTTCATGAAAATTTATGTGATGCGGAATTGGACTGGACAGTTGACTGGGCTGATATGGAACCTGCAACGATTTTGTTTTAATTTCAAACGTCTTTGATTCAGAGAAATAAGACAGCAATAGAAATGAAAAGAAGGCCGTATCAATCCATTGGCTTATTATTTTGCACGATCTTATTACTTTGCACTGGGGTCAAGGGAGCTGTAAACGAAGATGAAATACTACAGAACCAAGATCCATTGTATGTTGGGGATTCTGTGATAGAACTTTTGAAGCTATGCAAGCATCTAAAACCCTCAGATTTAACTGAGACTGTTGTTCATGGGAAAAAAGCAAAGGAATGCCCACCAGAAGAATTTTGTATCCCAAATTGCAACGAAGAGCGTCTTAACAAGCTCAGATACGCTCAAGAACGAGTGGAAGACATGGCAAATCAGCTAACAGGTTTTCACCGAATTTTTTGGCCTCTCCTTGCATTTTGCACTGTATTCTGCCAGGGGACATACCTCATAGTCGTAAAGCAATTCAACTGGAGAACATTGTTCTTCATTCCGGGTCATGAATTTGAGCACGATCCCACTGATGGATATCGCTATCATCATTACATGTGGATGGGCTGGGTAATTCTGGAGAGTTCGCATCCAATGGTAAAGAGTGTTGAATGTGGCTTTCACCTAACGTAATTACTCAACACGCGTTTAGAACTTTCGTTGTTCAAAATAAATCCTAGTATTACAAAGGGATGACTCCGGATACGCATGAATTAGAGTACATTCCACAAAATAAGGAATGGGAAGATCCGGAAGCGGAAAGCGAGGCAGAGATATTCCACTCGTGGTCCGTTCGCGATATTTTGGATATGACTGCTGACCCTCATGAGAGGCTTGAGGTTTACTTCCGGCGTGTCCAGCAAAACTATCAAGTTAACAAGCGTAAGTTTAATCCTCAATGTTTTTATAAATGCAGCTACTCATTACGATGTTCATCATTCAAGAATTACCACGGCCTGTATCTTGGATGTATTACAGCACCAGGCCATATGAGAAAGTTTAGGAAGAAGAAACACTAAATCCGATCTGGAAAACGAAGGCCTGGATTTTTAAGCTAAATACATTAATAAGTTAGACATGTCATTACTGTCAAGCGTATTTTATTGTACACAACCGCTGCATGGTGAATATCAATTGTATTCATAAAATTAATCTCCGATATCGTATCATTTTAATTAACACACCTGCACACAATGTTTAATCGCTGCGCTACTTCAAACTTTCACTAATCAATATCACAAGGAGTTTAGTTTAATTGTTGAACAATTCGGGTTTCAACTACCCTTTTCTGTCAGACCCACACATCGTCTGAGTTCTATCCTCCGTGTAGCAAAATACATATTACTATTTATGTGATAGAGGTAGGTAATTATCATAAACTCCTTAGTATCGAATGCCATATCACACATCTTATAGTTCGAATAAATGTAGCACTAACTTAATTGTAAAATTTAATTAATAATTGCATAACAATTTATGAAAAGTCCTACAATAACATTCAACTAACAGCAATCATTAGATGCATGTAAACAGAAATACTAAATATTACATGAAAACATAAGATCAACAGAACTGGCTTTTCGGGTAATCAATCAATTATTAATACAACGCCAACCAATTGAAATAATTTTTTCCTGATATGTCGTCAAATTATTCGTGCTCTCAAAAATACGTTGCTCATTAAATATCAATCGTATTAAATTCGATCTGCAAATATGCTTTTGCTTTTTGAGTATTTGATTGAGATTTATATAGTTGCATTATGGAAACAAAGGAGAAATTCATTTCTCATAGTCATATAACGTAAATTATGCATGTAGAGATAACTTATCAGTATTAGAAGACCCTGCTTTCCACTTATTCGATGATGTATTCGATTGAACATGAAGACTTTTATGGTTCGTTAGGCCGTCGGAGTAAAGGCTCAGCACTTTGGTCATATCCATTAGTTGGGGTTCCTTGACGTCCCCGAACGCTACCTCCATAAAGACTTTGCTGGTAAACTTGATCTTGATTAGGTTGAGGGCTCCGGAAGCCACGATGCTCTTGAAGTCGGGGCGAATCCAATGGGAATCGATACCGTTCGTGTGGGTACGGGTATCGATGCATGAAACTGGTCGTGGATGCTTGGCTCTGATTGTAAATAGCTTCAATATTGGCGTTTACATTATTTGGACTGTTAGAAGGGACCATTGGAGGTCGAGCCATACTGGCAGAGTAGAAATTAGCAGGATAGAATGGTTGGCACTGCTGAGAATTCATAGAATCCCTTCGACTCGCTGGACTATCCAGTACAGATTCGTATAATCCAGGGTTGTGTTGCTTTTGAACGTAACGAGGAGTTGAAGGCTGCTGTTGGCGTCTATAAGGCATTGGTGGGTAGCCATCCGCCTGTAAACCACGTCGATAATAATGTGTCATAGGCTGCGAAATAGGAGATGATATCTGAGGAACGGTGTTGTTTGCACTGGTGGTAGCTGCAACTCCGGATGATTCCGTTTTATGTACTGGTTTTGGCTTCCAAAGCTTTCGTATGTACAGGATTAGGACGATAATGTAGTTTGCAGTAGCTACAAGACTGAGGAAGTAAATCGAAATTCTCATGATTTGTTTCTCCAGTGGAACTAGATTTGACTGAGAGTATGACCATTCCCCGTCTGGTGATACGAAGTAGAGGATTATGATCACGGTGAAGACTAGAACCTGGAGTGTTGTGAAACCAGTCGCTGACCACTTTAGCAATGTTAACGATCTCTAATAAAGGTTTTAAAAAATTAAAATTAAAAACCACTCCAAACATTACTACCGACATAACGATTGTGTGAGCCTCAAACTTACTTTCTCAACGCCTCTGAATATCAAGCATCCTAACATTATGAAAAACAGTAGGTAGATTCCCACTAGAGCCATAACTATTGTAATAAAGGCCTATAAAACAAAAATGAATCAAAGACTGATTACATGACTTACACCTTGTCGATAAGTTACCAGTTACCATATTTAGATTACAATATAACAAACTACAAATTATAGATTACCTCAACAAAAAGTCTTTCATTCTCAAAGGTTAGCACGTATACTTCAAATCCCCAGAGCAGGCTCAACATGACGCCAATAAACTGAAAAACATGTGAAAGCAGCAAACCTCAATATTTCCAGTTTCAACTTCCATTACACAAAAGATGATAAAATTATATAATTAAGTTTTCCATCATGCTTTCAATCAAGTTTTATACTAAAAACTTACGATATGAACAGATGTACCGAAGTACACTGCACCCCGAAGGCTTATGCAGCAGTAGCAGCACATGGTTCCCAAACTGATTCTTCATATATGGCACCAGACACACAGATTGAATTGCTAATTGGCAGATTGGGGGTCAAAGTTCAATATTCAGCAAAAAAATACTACGCAGCGATAAAGTCGCTTTGTACTTCTTGGCAAAAAATTAATGCCGCATCCACATAAACAGTGAACTAACACCACACCACAAATGACAAAACAATCAACAATTGACAATAAATATGTTCACTTTAACCTTCTTCAAGTCAGTCGTTCGAAAGTCCAATTCCTATTGTTTCAGAGAGAAGGAGAAGACAGATGACACATATTTTCCAGACAATATCAACATTGCTGGACAACGAAGTTTATATGGACATTGTCAATAACTTCTTGGGAACGAGAAGGACTTGCCGAATTTAAAGACACTTATCCTTCTCTCTTCGAAGAAGAACCGCTGGAACTACCACCTGTTTTGTATTGAAAATTGCCTTTCTCAAGCTCCTTTTTCTTCGATTCAATTTCCTCCATTCTCAGCTTCAGTGTGTGAACATAATAGGCGGATGCCGTCATTACCACCACACTGACAACACCACCAGGTCGCATTTTGTAGGCGTATTATATGGAAGCGAAGTCCAGCCAGCGTCCAGCTACCTACCAAAATCTACAAAAATCCGATAAAATCATTTCGTAATAAAATGCACTTCAAGTGTGCTTGTATATCAAATCTAAGCACCAGCACCAGCACACGAGGTTCTCACACAGGCCTACCACTTATCATGCAGCAGGCATTTTATAAGTTCCACGTTCCACGTGTGCACTTTTTTTGATGAGAAATTTTCAAGGATTTCAAGCGACCGAGGATTGGGGATCACTTCGTTTCCTCTCCCACACCCACATCCACGGCACACAATTCAGCTCAACTTTTTACAAATTTTCCCAGGCAAGTCAGAATATTGTAAACTATAATGATGGCAATTAATGGTAATTTATGATAATCCTGTCTCTGTGTCGCATACACGAAACCGTACCACGCGAAGAAGGAGTCTAGGAGGAGAGTAGCAGCAGAACACCAAGTTCTGCTCTGGTTCTGGGAAAACAACAACTGCGCTACTACAGCGGAGCTTCAAGTTCCACGCTCTCTTCATCAGAGTCTGCAAACTCCCATGCATTTCATCATTTCCACACCAAAATTGTCTTCAATTCAACAGAGCTTCAGTAGACTTCGCATAGGTATCTTGCAGATATAGTACTGCACATCATTACTTCATAGCATACTGCACAGCACACGACAATAAAAAAATATGAAGGATGAGCCGAGCTCTACTTTTTGGAGTCTCTCACAATTCACAATTGCACATTTTTATCGTATCACATCCTCATATTTTCATGAGAGTTTTTGTGTCCAATTCGTAATGTAATACAACTCAAAAGACTCAAGTCTGACATTAAAATGCACAGTCCCACTTATAATTATAGTACGGCGGAGGTCGGAGGCATAGGTTGTCGTTGTCAGTTTTGCATTTTAGTATATTCTCCGCATACCTTTACTTCATCCTTGACATAACACAGACGCTTTCTTATGCACTATGCACATTTTCCGTCTTTCACAATTTTCAGACATGTGTAGGTGAGGGAGTCAAGTGGAAGAGAAATGAATACTATATCAAAAGGAGCAAATAAGGATTATGCACATGAATGCAAAGCATGGCATCGGAGAGATAAGTAAATGTGGTATGATGATGAATTTTTGTTATTGAAATCTACCAAGACGTTAATAACACGTCCTTTTTCGCTAAGCCTCGTATTCCAATTCCAACCAACCACTTCGATATTATTGTGTCAATTCAATCCAGGCCAGGCCACTAATATTATTTATCATTTCTTCTCGCTCTCTCGGAATAAGTGAATCATCCTCTCTATCTTTCTGTTTTGTCGTAGTCGTTCGTGTCTCATGTCTCGTAGTCCGCTGTAAAACTCTTGCTTTTACATGAATGTCGTCTTGTCGTCCATTTGTATATGAACATTTTGAGTCCGCACAAAACTGAAGACACTCACACTCACTCACACACGCTTTTCATGTAATCATCCTATTCCCCAGTGAATCGAGTTTTTATACCAATAAAATCACAAACATAATATAGGGAACGTCACATTGGCGAGAGAGATTCCGCTCATTTACTATGAGCTCACTCACACATTCATAATTTCAGAGAGTTAAAGTGAAACACACATGAGCACCATGAATCTATATTCCATGAAGCAGTTTTTTCAGTGGATTCAGCCGAGTTACAAACTTGTGTAGAATAGAAACAAAATATTTTTCACTCCGTCGAGCGAGAATAGTGCATTGGCACTAAACAAACAGCGTACAATGAATGCATTTATATGCGTGTGTGTGTGTACCTATCCCTATATATAAGCGTATCTTTTTTTAAAGCGCTTCTATGCGGACTGCGGACTGAATCTTTTTTAGTTGAAAATGATGTTCTCTCTCTGCATCCACATCTGTCTGAGTAATGTAATGTATAGAATGAGAATGATGCAAAAAAAATCCTTCTCTGCTAAAGCCGGCTCATCTAGGACGATTAGGATTTGAAAAGTATGGAGATGATGATATCAGGGCCTATGGGCGCATCGTTTAATATATATCGCAAGAGAGAGAGAGAGAGAAGAAAAAAACGTGAGCAATATATAGAAAAATGTGAGGAGTGAGGGACCTATTAGACATTTATATATGCTTTTAGAAAGCAATAGACAAAATAGTGTATAAAAATGTAGTATATAGTCAGAATGAATCAACAGGAGAACGGAAAGTCTAGTTGTGTTTGTGCTTGTTGCAAATGCAACATGTTTGCTTCTCTCTAGCTTTAACAATAATCATAACATTCATTTATTATCGTTTTTACTGCTTTCCTCCCATCGCGTATATATATATAAACTACTTCTCATGAACCTTGCACACATTATACCTACTAACATATCATTTTGTACGAGAGAACTTCACCACCACCACGAGCCATTTCACATTTGTATACCTAAAATGTATCGTTCATCACATCAAAATTTGTGGAGCGTCCAAGTGTATATAGTCGTAGTTTTGTGCATAAAAACAAAGGAAGAGGCGCAACGCAGCATGAAAATTATCTTGTGCTAAACCTGCTGACTCCCATTTTTGTGTTGTGTAGAAAAATTATGCTGTAAAAATGTTGAGAAAAAAGGGTTGGTGTCTCGTTCTCGGTGACAATGGAGTAGGCGGGTACAATCTAGGTACGTAAAGTGTAGGTGGAATAATTG
>JAQFZW010000209.1:0-85971 GCA_034687055.1 Heteromurus nitidus | reverse complement strand
CTAACATCCAGGCTGTCCTTCTCCCCAAGAAGACTGAAAAGAAGTCTGCTTAAATTGGACATCAAATTAAGATCTTAAGCAGTTGATCTCATAAACCCAACGGCCCTTTTAAGGGCCACCATTCTTTTCGAAGAGCAATTTTAGCAATGCAATCTTGGAAAATCACAAGGTTGTCTCATCATCAATTTGTCATAAATGCGGATCAACGTTCAGCGGTTCTGTTGCGACTGTAATAAACTGATCATTTTAAAAAGCTTGTGCAGAGTACCCCGGAATTAATATTACATTTATTTGTCCCTAATGCATGCAAGCTAAAGTTGACTAATTAGGAGCTACTTTTTCGATGTTATGTGTATAAATGATTTGAATGAATTAATAGGACGAAGTTATTATCAACTACAAGGTCATTTTTCAGATGAAATCATGTGTGAACTTACGATTAGTTAGCTGGTTAGCTCATCGATGGTTTTTCCAAATCTCTGAAACCCTAATGTAATATATATAAGCCACTTTCCCCGAACGCGAAAAATTGAAAAAAATTGTACTTTATTGGGTTTTATGCAACACAGTAGTCTCACTGCAAGGCTTACCTAAATCCGCATGCGTGCCATTCTTTCTCTAATCATATAGCTCTAGCTCTAGAGGATATTTAAATAACTTTAATTGTTATATAATGACAATGGTATAATTGTGAGTACCATTTGAATGTATTCATATATCTTGATGGATATCGTGGTAGCATTCCTGGTATGATAGAAAATAAATACGTTATCGTTATGTAATGGGTGGGATAGTTTAGACGTTTAGCGTCATTTATGGTTTTCGTGGCTAGGGTCAGACTGCAATGGTATGAATCCGGATGATGAATCCGAAATGTCGTATGAAGTAGCGTATGATGGTGTTGTATGAGGAACGAAGAAATACGAAATTCTCAAGTCATTGAGGAGTATCATTTGCTGAATGTTGTTGAAAAATCAATTTGTCATTAAATGTTAATTGCGGAAGATCAAGTACGGCCCGAAAGGTTGACGTGTGCACTGTGTAGAAAAACAGGTCACAATCACATGTTTAATCGTCACCCAGCATTCCAAATTTGGAATTTGTAAGTTAACGCTATTATCACCTGTCTCCTCCATTTAATACGAAGGAGGTCACTTGAAGATGGAGTTCAATAAAAATAACAGTGGAATAAATCAGGCTTTCCCAGCACCGGTACAAAGTTCGGGAACTAATCCACAATTAAATATGTCACGGTATGTTGTTCTAATTGTATTCTTAAACAGGTGGCAGGTCGTTCATTTTCATTTGTGACAATACATTTTATGTTGGAAATTTGGAACTGAGTTTTGGAAATTTGTTGTCTCCTAGATTGTTTCAGCAAGCCAATCTAGGAGCTATGAGGGCTCAGTATCCCCAATTCAATGCATATTTTCCAATAAACAATAACCGTGGAAGTGGAAATTCTCTGTTCAAAGGAGCATCACAGGGTATGCTGTCGTCATCGACCCCTAGAACAACTATGTTCAGTCCAATTCGAGGTCAGCAACAACAAATTCGACAGCTTCAACATGTTAGCCCTCCGATGTTCCACGTGTCGCCTCAACAAATGAATTCCCACAATGTGATTCATCGACTTCCCGGACCTAACGTAATGCAACGGCAGCCGAATGCAGACGGAAGGTTTATCGTAGTAAGACGTAGGCCTGATATGGAAGTCGGCGGATATCGCCCAATTCGCCCAGCAGGATCACCATTGCAATTTCAACAAGCTCAACATATGTTATATTCAAATTTCATGTCTCCCCGTCCGTTACAAACCAACGTTTCCAGTTCTCCAAATCGACCGTTATTCAATCACCCTACAGATATTTATAGAGGGAGGTTGGCCCATGCTCCCATTATAAATAACGCAGCTAGTCCCGCACAAGCACAACTTCCGAAATACCAGGGTGAACTTCGACCTCCCTTCACTTCCACGGTTGCAAACAAGACGCCTAAGCGAAAGAAGTCTAACGGTAATCAACCAATCGAGAGTTCATCGTTTACCGAAGCCATTAAAAGGGAGCCAACCACGAAAGGCAGCAAGCGCAATAGCGCTAGTAGTTCTGATTCTGAAGCTAAGCCAAAGAGGCGGAAGGTATCAAAAAAGACTGTAGTATTCCAGAAACCGGAAGTCCCTGAAATTCGTCGTGTAAAACATGAAAAGCCCGATAAGGAAACTGGGACCATCTTGACGACAACGGAAAGGCTGAACGAGCAACCTCATGGTGGTGCCAAAAACGGAACAGGATCAGGAACAAAGCCGACACCCATTGCCCCCTGCGGAGTGAAAGCTGGTTTACATGAAAATTAAAAAATCTCAATGAATTTTGTTTGAATTTGAATCGTTCTAGAAGCTGTGCTCAATTTTGCTAACGTAGTTCTTTCTTTGGATTTTGCCAGAACTGGTAGATTCAGTGAATCCAGAAGAAGCGTTCGCTTCCTCCCAAGCGAAGGTACAACAGAAAAAAGACTGGAATGTGGAGTTTGAAGAGGCGCAGAATGCAATCGTTGACGCGATTTTAGCGAAAGGCGTGGATTGTGTCGAGAAAGGAATAGAAACGTTTAGATTTGAGTAAGTGCATACAATAAGCAATGGGGTGATGCGAGGGAGAATTTTAAGTAATTTTTAACAATCTTATGATTATATAATTTCAGCGCACGACAAGATTATCGTTCTAAGCCGTACGAAACAGGCTTGCATGTGATTCAGAATGATATTAAACTTATATCAGCAAACTGTGTGTCTCCAAAAGTTAGTGTTACATTGGGCCGTTGTAATCCTAAACCAGGGAGCATGTTCACTTTGAATATTTGTGTAAACGAAGGAGAAATTTATTCTGGATACCCACCAATTAAAGTACAAGTTTCATGGGAGTATCCTGCCCAACTCCCAATCTTTGTAGGTCTTAATCAAGCAAGCTCCGCTATAACTAATCGAGGTACAACAAGTTTCTTTTAAAAAAACAATACTTTGTGACGCTGTAATGAACAGAGCTGAGGATAAGCATGCTTAATTTTTTATCTTTTAGAACGAAAGACAAGATTTGAGATCGCAGTGAATCTATTTCGAAGACAGTTAATGAAATGGGACAGAGTCGTCAATCCATTGTATGTCATGATTCGTATGTGGGTTGGCATATTAAAGCACACTGTTTCAACTCCCATGGATAAGTTGCTTGTTACTGCTGAGGTTGCTAAGAAGAAGCTTGTTACGCGCAACGAAGTCATAGCTTCGTACGTCTTTGCATAGAGGAAGTAATATTGGAAATGGGGAAAGTCTTCGGATGAAGATGTAATGGTGAGAAATGTTTTGTGTGTCATTGTCATATCAGGCAATAGGAACACTAATGTTAAATCATTGACATAATATATATTACTGGCCATATTCAAAATAAATTTTATTACTATACTTGTTTTTCAATAATTAGATCTATGAGTAAATGGACATGTTGAGTTTTATTCATAGTCAAATCTTATAGTTTGTATAGTGCTTATTTTTAAAAAGTACAAATATAAATTGGAATTTGATAAAGTAAATGCAAATACCGAACATATATAGAATACTATACTGGTATGGGATCTCGCATCCACAAAAAATGTATTTGGCCGTAGTGGTACAATTGCATCTCTGAAAATTAGAATTAGATAGCTGTATAATTGATTTTCTTTTTGTATAATTACAAAAACTCACTTAAATAAATACTAGTCTCAATGTTAACGTAGCCGGCGATAATGAAATTCCTAATCTTCACCCTTTTCTCGGAAGTACTGTCATAAGCAAACATGACGTGCCCTAAAACAAAATTTTTGCACCTACTCAAACTTCTCCAGTCTCCAGTTCTCCGACGTACGAAGCCAGGTACAGACGGAAGTAGCATGTACAGCGATTTCAAAGACCAATGGGGATGCAAGATCGCATGTTTTGCGTACATAATGTATATTATTGTGTACCACCACCCAAATTTCTTTCGTTGCTAGTACTCAGATATACAGTGGCTTCTGCCTAATTTGAGAATTAGCAACAGCACACAATCCATACTTGTAATGAATTGCGTGCCTGTGTCTTTAGTGCTGGAGATATTATTTTATGAAACGTGACAGCACGACTAAATTGCTCATAGTTGATTCCACGATGTGCCCATTTTCCCCATATGATAACATTTCACTTACCATCGCTTCCATAACCATTCAAGCATTAGTGAAAGCATCGTTTGCTCCAGTGAAAGCACCCCGAGAAAAAATTTGTCTTTGCATGTTTCTGTCAATATTTATTTTGACCATACGTTGTCTATCCACCAACATCCGCGCTTGGCTTCCTGCCACAAGATGAGATAAATCATGCAACCGTGGTGTCATGCATTTGGATTGAATGGGTGGCACTATGATGAAAATGAATAGGAAAAAACACTTTTTTCCAGAGCCTTACAAATGCAGCTTCACCAATTCATCTCGCAAATTGCATGTTGCTTGCACACTGTGGGCTAACTGTTTAGTTTTTTGTGTGGCTTGTTGGGAGGCACATAAAAAATAACGATAAGAAAATTATGACGTGGGATTCATGTAATGATTTGCACACAGGTATGCTTCAATATTTCAAAAGTTTACTTACAGTGTACACTACTACACGCCTAGTGAGAATCCGTAGCACATTCTTAGCCATTGTCTACATCGTGGTCGTCTCATTTATGTGGTTCACATTCTTTCTTGGATGGTAAGTCTACACCTCCTTAAGTTCTTTATTGTTTCAAAAAACTTACAAATAGAATTTTAAATATTTTCCTCTTAAAGGTTACATTTGGATATAAAAAAGGCTTATCAAAAGTCTTGTCCAGTTAGAGGCGTTGTGTCAGCAAAAGTAAAAGGCTTTGACTCAACAGAGCATTTTTCCTATGATGAATTGGGAAGTGAAATCCCAAACCCAGAGCTGTACAAAAGAACGTGGGATTTCATTGATTTGGTGTCCCCACCATTTGGAGGTGAAGGACAGTTTACGGGTTTTACAGTAGCTACCAACTTCGTAATTACTGCTAATCAAACCCGAGGAGTGTGCCCGGAGGTAGAGTAGATTGAAAATTTAAATGAGAGACGAGCATAATCTGAGCATGTACATCAGTAAATATTTTTTGGTCCACTTTTGGAAGGAAAAGGCATCGAGAAATCTGTGCAAAACTGATGAGGACTGTGTGGACAAAAATAGCACTTGGCTTCCCAGCGGTCATGGTATATACACTGGAAGGTGTGACACCCAATTCGGAACATGCCAAGTGAGAGGATGGTGTCCCATCGAAAATGATAGCCGGAGCCATTTACCATTGTGAGCTTTCCAACTCGATTTCCCTGAACTAGTAGTTCCTTCTCAACCGTGACAAATTTTCCATATTCGCATTTTTATGTCTTTTTTGTTTGCAGCAATGGAACACGAGCCCTTTTGGAAGGAGTAAAAGATTTCACAATTTTGATTAAAAACTCAGTTGGATTTCCTGGGTGCGGACACCACAAGGGACAGAACATTCGTTATATCGACGAACATCATTTGAGTCATTGTGTTCACCATCCAATAACACAGCCTAAATGTCCCATATTTAGGATAGGGGATATTGTGAAGTGGAGCAAGGAAAATTTCTCAGACGTAGCAGTTAAAGTATATGACGCACACAAAAAAATTAATATGAGCAGATATGTGCATTTACGATCTATTTTCATTTTCACTTTTATTTTAATCTACCAGGGTGGAGTTTTCAAAGTTGAAATAATCTGGATCTGTGACTTTGATTTTGGAAGAACGATTGATGATTGTGAACCCAAGTATGCATTCTCTCGGGTCGACGATAAAACGTTCACAATTTCCAAAGGATGGAATTTCAGGTTTGAATTGCATATCTCTGCAGTGTAAAGTCTACACACGCAAGTAGAATCTAACTGAAACATGTGAGAAATTCTCTAATTAGATTTGCTGATTATCACGAGGAAAATCGTCGTACTCTTCACAAAGTTTATGGTCTCCAGATCTTGGTAGCAGCAGTTGGTGAAGGGAGAAAATTCGACTTCTTTGAAGCTATCATATCCCTTGGAGCAATGGTCGGCTTGTTCGCGGTGGTATGCTATATTTCTACAGAGATGTAATTTCACAGTAATTTGATTTGTAAGGCGGAGTGGTTTCTACATCGTAGTACCCTTCTATTTCTGTAGGCATCGTTAGTTTGCGACTTTCTCTTTGATGTCCTCTGCTTGTTGAATTCCCTTCATTGTCAAGCAATGAAAAACTTTTCCCAAGAACTACGGTTTGGAGAAGATACCGCCACCGTGTCACTTACAACAAAGGTGTCACCTTCATCAGATTTGGAGATGAGACGAAAATCTTTGCGAGTCGTAAGTGAAAGCACAATGATTGTAAGGGCAGATTCTACTTTAAGTCGAGAAGGATCTATGTCGAGTGCTGCTGCGAAGAACCAGCTCTTGGAAGATATGCATGTAAATGAATCCACAAAATATGAAGATCAGTAATGTGTATATGGTTTCCTGTAGATATTTATAACACCTGTAGAGTTGAATTATATAGTAAATTCTTAACTAAACTGAATTTTGGATCAGCAAATTATTTCTCAAATCATTATTATTTGAAATTCGAATCATGCCATAACATATAAATCCAGCTTCAGTTCATAGCGTAGATATATACAACCATCCTTTGCATTAGCAAAATAGATGCACATCACGTCAGAAATATCTCTAAATAGCCAATTCATTCGGCTTTCAACTCTATTGACCAGCGTATATAATGCACACACATATAATAATATTCAATTAAATACTTTCTACAAATATGTATAAATCGTAAGCATTTTTGCACGCAGGCAATGTGAGAAATGGAAAATCCCAATAATTTTAGATTGCGCATATGTGTCAAGTCTTCTAAAATCATGACAGCCGACATGTCGTATATGTCTACTGTTGCGTTATATTTATGAACATGTTCCGTTTCAGTATATATTATTTTTAACATCATTTTTGAAATGGAATTTTCATGTGTATGCTCTAAATGTATGTGCTACTAACTGATCTAAACCTCAACACGAACGGCTCTGATTCTGACAGTGAAAGCCGGAGCAGGATTTGAAGCTACAAATTTTGGTTCATATTGTGTCAAATGAAATATAATCGGGTAGTTGGCTCGTGGCCCAATTGAGAAATTTTGCAGAGTATGTTCGTCAGTATTACGGCTTTTCTCAATAATCTTATCGTATCGGCTTATAATCATATACATTTCAAGCATCGGATCTAACTAATTGACGAAGGCAACGGGTGCTGTAATTATGCCATCATTTATTCCTAAACTGCATGCTGTCTATATACTCATCAATATGGCATATATGCCGAATTATTGTCCTTGTTCAAGTTGCCCCAAAAATGTTTCTCGTGTCATATGCAGCACACATGTCTATGCTGTACGTGACTACCCGAATAATTGGATATATCTCAATAATCTCAAATGATATAAATCTAGATATATACTCCTATGAGTTTCCGCAGGCTATTCACCGTCTGCATTTTACTAGTACATATTTTATCTCTTGGAAAGGGTAAACCTGGCCGGGCTGTCTCTACTTTCTACCTAACCAAGGCTTTGTTATCGCGGCGTTAGTTCACAAACACAAGGGAAAGTAGACAGCGTTGACTTTAACAAATGGAGATTTGTGGACTTTCACAACTACAGTAATGGTAAATGAAAATCTCCACAACTAGATATTATGTAAATATTGCTAATGCTATCCGCTTCACATTTATCGCCTTCCAACTTTCATTTTGGTTGTAGTCGGTACTTAAGAATGGATTTTATAGATTAGATTTCTGAACGCAAAATTATTTATCGTAAGCACCCTAAACTCCCATCTATGTTAAATCATAAGGTAATTCAACCCTCGAGTATTCACGTACACGCGATATTGCACATGAACTCATAAAATATAGCAACTTATTCTAAGCACTTGCCTTTCTGGAACAATTCGGCAGAGTTTGTACTTGTTTCTAAATTCTCAGGAGTCAGCAATGTGCATGCAAAGAAAAATGCACATACATAAATCAAATTTAATTACGTGAGATGCAATGGAGATAAATGGCATTTTAAATGGCCCCATTCCTTGAATGTACAAATATTTCCTGATAAGTCAAAAAGGGATATTTTGCAGCATAAAAACAACAATTTCGCAGAGCTATCTCCAGTTATTATATAGTTTAAACTACAGTAAATCAATACCAAACATCGATTTATACCTGTTGGCTGTAAACATGTTTGTTGAAGTAATTCAAAATTGTTGCCTCAAATATTCATCCAATCCTTCCAATGGTAATTTTACGTACTAATCCTCCAAAGTGTATGTATATAGATATGTATAATGTAGTGAACAATATATTGGCATGTTGCAAAAATTCAGCAGACTAAACACAAATGTATGTTCATATCAGCTACATCCCTACAACTAGCGGCTTTATAGCAGAAATAAGTAATATGTTCAATTCGGGACAAACTGCGTCAGCACTCCGCTCCGCACACCGACCGGTCGCTTGCTAAATTTATAATGGATAAGAAGTAGGAGTGAGATGGGAAAATTATGCATTGTCAGTTAAATATTTGAAGTCAACTATTCTTAGACAACCACACCGAAAGAAAACATGGATATAACAAGCTACCGAAGGATTCCTCAAAGTATGCGCATATCATATCCGCTGTCTTTTCTAACCATAATTAAAATGGGTTACTTAATTATCACAACAGGTCTTAATTAGCATTTGCACGCTACGAATATTTCACCAAATTGTTATTAGCGCGGCTCTTCCCCACCAAGTTCGCATAACATTCCAACTTATGACGACCATAATTCACGACCATGTTCATCAGCAGGAATGACCTTCGCTTCAGTTTCGCCATGTGGAATTTTGCGAGGCATAAGTAGAACAACAAGCTATAGAGTATAGACATGTCTATGGAACGTACTTATTCCCTTGCACACAAATCACATAAAATATATTGACTTCTACACAAAGTGAACGGTTATTCACATGCGACATCCTTCAGCAAAGTGAGTCAAAAGTCAATTGAATTATTGATAATGGAGGAGGTACATTATAAGTCAGGAGAAAGGTCGATGTATTGCATAAAATGGAAATTGTCAGAATAAATGTGTGCCTTCTTCTTCCACACAACTATTTTCCCTTTTGAAGGCGACCCATTAGATTTCGCATATTAGCACACATACAGCGATACAGCCAATATATAGCTATTCTTCTGCCTTTTAGAAATGCGGCATAGTTTGCAGAATGATGGCAAGAAAACTGAAATACTTTCCCGTAGTTCACTTCAGTCCGTTGGCTTATTATGACATGCAACATACGTATCTCACATAATGTAGTCGACGTTTTTACTCTAATGGATGTAGTGCGTACCAGATGGTTCCGAACCGTCATTCATAGACGAAGACAGGTCAGTAATATACAAAAAATTGGGAACAGTTTCTGCTCTCCGCAAAAAAGTGAAATAAACGACTATGTGATAGCGTCGTTTTCACGTGTGCTCAGAGATTCAACTGGGAATTTATGAGTTGTGCCGAATTTCCGAAATAGGCTCAGAGCGTTTGGAGTGCGTCCGCCAACTCAAAATAGACTATTTTCGTTGGCTGCATTATAGAAGCAGTTTCATCCGGATCGCTTTTAACTTCATTGTATAATATTTGGTCAGCATGATTTGTGCCAAAACTTAGTTGCCGAAAAGGGAACACGTCTCAGTGTAAAGAAATTTCATCTTCGGAAGAAATACATCAAACCATCATCCAGTTTCATTTTATGCGCCGGAAGTAGAGGAGTAAATATGAGAACGTTAAAACTCCGAGTTTCTTTCCCCAGTTGCCTTAACAGGAAGGTGGGTGATGAGCGATCTATCAAGAAAGCACTTGAGATGCAGGTGGGAGAATTTCCCTTGCAAATTTTGGAGTCTCGAAGACAGGAGAAACTTACAGAGCTCAAAGCGGAATGCTTAGACCTCGAACATCAACTTTCAGGTGAGAATGTTGTGTGTCATTTTGACTTGAGATATGAGTATGTAATGCATACGCATAGGTAACCGTGTAAATTTTGTCTTGTGTTCTGCATCAGACCAAAACGTACAAACGGTTTTACTCTCAGAAGATGGGTCCTTGGAAAATAACGTTTGGAAATCTCGTATTTTCTCGGGTATTTACAAAGACATTAATTACATTCAAATTGACAAGTTGAGACTCAAGTTGTAAAGCAATGCTTATGCTTATTATTTCACTTTGTTGATGAAAACACAATACAGGAAAACACTCCAAATCTATGCATGAGCTAAGGCGAGTTCCTGCCAGCACATCAAGTGTATCTTTGGACGAATCGATGCGTAAGAGGAGAGAGGAACGTCTGCAAAATCTTCGTAGGGAGCTGGAACAATTCGCTATAAAATATTCGATTGGGGAATACTCTGAGAAAATTGAAGGACTTGAATGCAGAATTAATCCTACGTTGCAAAAGTCGGCCTCTGAAACTCTCATATCTCGCTCGTCCCCTGTGTCAATCCTTATTGGGTCACAAGGTAAAACAAAAAGCAGTGAGTCACCCTCGTAATTTTCTAACATATTATATATTCTTCAAATCAGGAAAATATGCTTTCATAAATCGTGTTGAAAGGTGTGGATGCTGGAGTTCTGGTGCGTTTACAAAGACAGCGTGAACAAGAGCTCCAAAGAGCTCGAATGGAGTTGAAGCATTTGGCATTCCGCCTGAAGCATAAACTCGACGAAGAAAACAATTCGAAGGAGGCATCAACTTGAAGGGACACGAACTCCTCCTAATATGTTATCAACAACTCGGGAATCTGGATGTGAGCTGCTATATAAAATATATGTGTTTGCTCCTTCAACCTTTCGAAAAAGCTTGAATTCCCTTTGTGCGAATCAAACTCGATTTCCAATTTTCACTTATGTAACATGTTTCAAGTGTTTCTTTGGGTGTATGCAGCGATCTTGATTTTTGTCTGTGGTTTGGCCTACCTTAATGCAATCCTCGTTAATATTTAATAAAAAGCGTCTATGTGTACTTATGAATGCAGGTCCTGACTTTTGGTTCGCGTAAAACTATCAAGAGTTTATCAATTATCTTAACATGAGTAGCATGGAATTAAGTTCGGTCACGTTCCTCATGTGTGTAAAAAGTATGTATTTTGTGACTGATACACATTTTATACCTACCTCAACTGCTTCACAACATCCACATGTGTACACGTCAGATGAAAGGTGAAACTAACTGAATGAAATTTTGCGAAGGGAGGAATTTTCATTCGTGTCGGCTCCTTTGCAGACTCCATCTTTTGAATGTAAATTGTGAACAAGCATTGGAAAATCATATTACATAGGAAGGAATCATAATTGGCGTAAATAATTCATATTTGTTTTGTGTACCGTCTTATAGTCCTTTCCCTTATAATTTCACAAGGGAAATCTACATAAAGTGTATATCACTGCTGCCACTTTCACTTGATTTGTTCTCTGCGTGTCTCAGATTCCCTGTCCAATTCAGAAGGATCCACATCCCGGAAGAAATGTAGGAAAAGAAACCCGATATTGGATATAGGGAAACGCTTAGCACGTATAGTCGAACTTGTATTGTAACGTTCTCAAAAATCGCATCCACCAGGGTTATAGTATACTATTTTATGACATACTCCCCCGATGTAATCATAAGATTTGATTAATAATAAATGAGAATGATAGCATGTATGATTTCGAGATGATTCACATCCTCGCAGTGATGTTCAATCCATCAACAACACCCACAACCTGTATATAGGTATATGCAACATTTCATTCACCCTATATTGGATCCAAGATTCCTTATAGCCTCATCTCCACCGTAAGACAATTTCATTAAAAATACATTTCCTGTTGTGAAGTACCGTTGTGGAAACACATGTGTGCAAATGGATGGATTTTCATCAGGTATATAAAGTCCAGTTCAAAGGTATGTTTCATTCAGAATCTTGGAGTTTGTCAAGTGATCCGTTTACGCATCCAAAAGTCTTCACTTCGATCCTTCAAGATCGTTCAAAATTTCCAACTTCAGTTCAGGTGGCTTTCACTCAGTTTTTTGTGCGACACAGATAAGATGAGGGCAGTAGTGGTTCTGTTTCTGACGCTTTATTTGTTGTATCATCATGCCAGTGCTAACCAGCAATCGGTAAGTCATTCAAGGAATCCTATATTAATTAATTACGGGATGGACACAAACGTCATTCGCCATGTACTTTTGTTAAGAATCAGGATGACCCAACCAAACCATTTTGGGCAAGCCGTGGAAGGAGATCTGGTCGATTATCCATTAAAGCCGATGACGACATTCTCCCTGAGAAGTGGTCAGAAGATTATGGAATGCCGGAGGTGTTGGAGAAAGAAATTCGAACCAAGCAGCAAGCTACATCTTTCTTGGCAAACCTTTTGAGTAAGTCTCAATACTGCACAAAATACATTGCATGCCGTGTCCTTCTGGGAAAGTTAACATAAATTAGCTTTATTCTATATACGAATTTCTCGGATTTCTACATCGTATAAAAATTCATCCTTCCCTAGATTCCATATACTCCTGGAATGGCGATGGTGTAAAAAAGCGAGGAGACCCAAAGACATCGGACCCTTCAAACCCTTTTTGGGCTGCTAGAGGTTGATTAGAGTGAAACTTGGTGATAAAGACTCTAGCGTCCGTTTCAAATATGAAACTGCACTTGTACACCCTCCTGGTCCTGGTATTTCCCTTTTGAAGAAGCCCACATACACTTGGCCTATAAACTATAATCGTCAGCTTCTTTTCATCGGATTCCATATTTGATATTTACATCGTGTACCTTCAGCTTTGCATAATATACATTCCTACTGTAGGTCGTATTTTACAATTGAAATTGATTGATTTCCTATATATGCCAAATTGAATACATGCAAGTGAAAGTTTAATTTATTCTCTAAATTTTATGCATTATAAACTTTGTACCATGATTAAAAACTACTGCTGGCAATAAAAAATATCGTACATATCATTCGATCAAAACGATATACTATTAGAATGTTTGTCCACAGGTTCGCAGCATCCAGAAATTTGAATATGTAATTCCCTTTTCTTGAATCCCCGTAGAAATCCGTGTCTACATTCTGGAAAATTAATGTAATTAGCATTAGTGTGCCGTGCCATATACCTGTGTGCGTCATTCAACCTACTTTCCACAACAGTGCACTAGTTCCGCACTCCGCACATATATTTGATACAATAAATGCCACCTCAACCTGTATAAAGTCAACACAAGATATTTTGTACTTGAGTATGCTTATTTCATGATAATTTCGAAAACCTCGAAATATTAACAGACTGACGCGAACCTACCTACGCCATATTTTAACTTAAATCCATCTTATCTTTCGTCCAGAAAAATTTGTGGACATGTACATGTGGAGAAGTATATAAGACGAGGAGGTGAATGGCGACTCATTGAAAGTTCAAAGAGAATGAAAATGTTCTTTATGTGCCTCCTACCCGATACTCCCTCAGTCCCTCAACGCGTTCTTTGCAGTGTAGCATGGGAAACTTATAACTTCACATTATCATATTACCTTTATTTAATGAACATAGTGATGAGGAAAATGTCTAAAAATGTGGTGAGCAATGTGAGCATATGATCCATGAGAGACTTCGGATCAAAGGGTCCCTTAATTAGATTTCAATTTTTATATGAAATGCTTCCTATATATAAGATGGCTCAAGTGTGTTAGGGTCATCATTTCCCCAGTGGTGGAGTCAGAGTCGTTTCGAAAAGTTAAAGCCTCCGACATCCGATAAGGGGGTAAACGTGGATTTCTGAACAGATTTTTATATGTTCTTTCCACGGTCACATTTTAGTTAATAACTCCGCTACTTTTTCAGTTATTAAGAAGTTTCCATTCCTGCAGTCAATATTGCCCAAGGGAAGTTGATAAGGTGTCTGTGATTTCTTAACTCGTCTTTACACTTACAATTAGTTAGCGTTCCTCAGCCCAAAATGAAGCGTGTGTTTGCCACGGGGCTTATCTGTTTATCCGTCCTAAGCAGTTGCATCCTCACAGTTGTCACAAAGGAGGGGGCTGACGAAGACCTCAGTAACAACTCTGCCAGTTACAACAGTGACGTTTTAGAAAGTCCCACTGATGAACTACCATCCATGATAAAGCCAGAAGATTTGGCTCCACTATGTTCCAACTTGGTCGACTACTACGATCAAATAGAGAAAAGAACTTTCAATGCTTGGGGAGGAAAACGGAGTGGAAATAGTTTCAACGCTTGGGGAGGGAAACGGAATGGGAATAGTTTCAACGCTTGGGGAGGAAAACGGGGTGGAAACAGTTTCAACGCATGGGGAGGAAAGCGGAGTGGCAACGGTGGTTTCAATGCGTGGGGAGGAAAACGGACTGGCAACGGCGGGTTCAATGCCTGGGGAGGAAAGCGAGATGTGAGTGAAAGCACAGCTCTTAATGATGTGGTCAAACGGAGCAACTTCAACCCTTGGGGAGGAAAGCGAAATTCTGCCAATTTCCTGCTCAGCAGAACTATCAAAAATGATATCGCAGACAACAAGCAGCAGAAGCCAGTATTCAATCCTTGGGGTGGTCGCTGATCTTATGGATCCGGTATCTGAAGTGTACACAGCTGAAATGCACAGGGATGCCAGGAAGCTTTATAAAAATTGAATAACATATTTTACTATATAGTACCATCAATTTATTTATTTTAAAATGTCGAAGCATTATTGCACATTCAAGAACATTTTTCTAAATATACATATGTACAAAGAGCATATATACCGAAATACGAAGATGCCAATTTTACATTGCAAACTATATTGCAAGAGACAAACTTGTATTTGTACGTGTATTATTGTGTACTTCTGGTATAAGATATATGGTATATAAATGCGCTAACTGTTGTAAATATCAGAATATGATGGCACCAGATTGAACTGATAAAAAATCATTCTGGTCCTTATAGTCCACTAACTCATCGTGTCATCAACAAATGCAGTTGACGTCGAGTGTGGAAAAAACATATAAAATGCTTTTCAATAAAGGAAACCCGTGCATTCGCACTGGAATTATAAAAAGTAGCATTATATACCTTGAGTTTCATTTATTACGGATGAAGTGTGAATGAACGAATGCAAAATGTTTCGATGTAATACACACGTATATTATGACGTGGCAAGTTTTCGCGAAAATCCACAAGAAATGTATATATATATGCAATTGCAATGTAACATTTATTATTAATCTTTAATTTTTATTGAATGCGATTTTGCGAGGATGAAATAAATTGTTGAAAACGTGAGGAGAAATAGTGTAGGATTTTAAAAGAGTTTTATTTACATTGCCAATTGGAGAAAATGAGTTAATAAAGAAACAATGAAAGATGGAAAGTCGATTTTTTTACAATACTCAACACGACCATAAACCATAAAACCTTCTTACCAGACTTAGTAATAATTAAAGAACAAAGAAACTCAATAAACCCTGGAATAATGTGACATTGGACGCAATTGAGCCGATCACAACGATTTGTTCTGCCAATGAATAAAACGTTGAAAATCAGGAGGAAACGGAAAATGTTTGCCAATCAAGTGCGGTGTATACTTATCTTACACAAGCCTTACTTTGACTATTACCCTTAACACTTACGTTTTAGGATATCTTATGAAACTACCAAATATTGACGTAGAGTAGTAAAGTCCACAAAGAAATCGTTGTAGTAAAGTCGGGTCACAGAAAAGTATTGAATCTTAGCCTAACATTTCAAAATGTCATAATCACTATTTTAAGTATTGTATTATGCGTATGTATATAATTCAACTTGAAAGTTTAAAGATATTTTTAAACAACATATGTGCTCCTTATCCTGTTGACACCAAAAATCTAGGGGACGTTTTGACACTTAAGGATACACCTATATACTTTATGATAACCCCTTAGCCCAAATCCTTAGCAATTTTGCATTGTTCACGTTGTAGTGAGAATGATACTAAAGCCAAGCCTATATTAAAGACACTTAAAGAAGTATAAACACTTGTCACCAATATGTTAGCCCTAAAATGTGCATATATTTGTCTATTATTTTTGGTCTACCTGGTTTCTGCCTACTAAACACATCACTGGTATAAGCAAAAAAATGCTTAACAACTCCAACCCGATGTTAATTAAAGTAAGTAAATATGATGTTAGTTAGAAGTATTTCAGTGTAGTTTATCGTAATTTTTCTTACAAACTCTTCGCTCACCGGATGTTAAAACCTTGTAAATGTCACTTAACTGGGCATGTAATATAGATATTGTATTTGTTAGCAACTTACATCTTTTTTAAAAGGAGGATGTCTTCTAAGGTATGTCTTAAAATGTACCGATAATGGAGATATACTGACCTTATTAGAAACCCAGTTAAAGAATGAGGAAAGCCCTACTTACTAGCTTTTTTATCAGTCAATATCAAAGTGGCGATGTCCCTCTCTGGACACATCCAAAAAAAAATCAGTATTGAGTACTCTGTTGGATGTTAATTTTTTTAAATGCAGCTGCTGATAAGCTTTTTGGGGAGGTCTCGAAGGACGCCGTCACTTTGATAGTTTGTTCCTTTCTCCTAACCTATACCTGCATTTTAACTTGATGTTGATGAATACACCTATACCTAACGTGACTTTTCCCTTTACTTTCCCTTAACAAATTTTTTAGTATACACTTTAGAGACTGATTGAGAAAAAAAACAGGATGTCTTTAACAGTCTGGGAAGTTAGCTTAACTTTTTGTCTGCTTAAGGATATGCTATGTGAATTTGTTGAGAGAAGAAGTAAATTGAAAATCAAGCACCAAACGAAAAAAAATAACTTTTAGCGGAAAACTATTTTTTGAGCATCTAAATCTACTTTCACTTTGTTTGAAAGAACTTTCTTGAAGAAAAAAACTATTATTTGCTTATCTGCTCTTATCTGATATACTGGTCTTGCACTAAATCAAAGCGAAAAATTCGAGATGGAAGGTATATAGATTGGTTAATAATATGTATTGAAATTTCAAGTGAACTATTGGTATTTATGTCGTCGTCTGTCCTGTCTCTAACCTAGTATTCTTAAGGAGGAAGATATTTTGTGAGATTCTTAAGTGTAACTTTTATAGCCTTACACTTTTGCAACTAAAGAAGCCTTAAAACTGTGACCTATAACCTATATAAAACCGGAAAAACTTATACCCCTTCTCCTAACCCTTACACCTTAACTAACCCTTACCCTAAATCCTTAACCTAACACCCGCAAATTTTGACTTTCGACAGCTTTACACCACCTTTGTTTGGGTTCGAAAAATTTTGAAATATGGAAAAATTAAGGAATTTTGGACGAAGTACGAAAAAGTGTCTCTGAACCACAAAAATATAAAAAAGATTCCTTTTTAAGATATATATGTTTAGAATGTAATGACTATTTTAGGAATATAAAATTTACAATATTGTACAAACTACGACTAATACAAGTATATATTTTTATATATATATTGTTTTCTCTCGGTATTTCGTATGTATTGTATATAACTGATGAATATAGTGAGGTATATATAAATCCAAAAACTTTCTTTTCTCTTTGTTTACTCACGTCGACAGAATAATATCGTTATTCTCTATGTATGTTCTTGTTATTTGTACAAATATGAATCTACGCGATGAAAATCACTATTCCACACATCTTTCTTGGAAGTCAGTTTTTTTCAATAGATTTCAGTCAAAATATTGTTTGTAACAGTATCTCGTTTTCAAAAGATGTCTGTCAAAATAGTTGTAGTTCTTCTTCTTCTCCTCTTCTTTACTTCAAAATGTTGATGTTCACATTTTTAATTCAGGTTACCAACCTGATCTCCTTTATACTTTCACTTTATAACTCACGATTTTAGATGGTAAAAAGTATATTCTTTCACGTCCTTCGTAAAACTTCGCTTTTGTCTGTATTATTTTTATCTATCCGTGAACGGATGATGATGGTATTTTACTTCTGATTTTCTGAAGATTTTGTTGGGGAGGAAGCGCTGGATGTTAAAACGCTCTCTGATTATTTTTGTTCAAGTAATTATTATATGTAGCACAATGATAACATTTACTTTTTGATGGAGGAATTACTCTAAAGTAATTTACATGATATTATTTTTTTGTAGTTTTTAAACCTTTTCTCGACCTAAGCCTATGCTTCCCTTTTATATGATTGTAGTAGTATACTCACTGATCAAAAAAAATTATCCCGTTCTTTGTACTGAACTATTTTAACCGCTTACCAGGTGGAAACTCTGACTCTGCGATGACACGCACGCTAAACTGCGCTTTTAATCTTTCGTATTCCAACAACAATGGTTATGACACGAGCATAGCCTTCCCTATATTTCTATTTGCTTTCGCTCTCAATTCTATCTCAATCCCTTATTCTACAAGATACTTATATGAGCTAGTGATTATTATTCGTAAAAATTAGTATGGATGCCTTAATCCTAATACTGACTTTAAAGAACCTGAAAGCTACTACAGTACCCCTTAAATCCCACCTTTCCCCTAACAAACACCTCGATACCTCCTATATACCTAAAAATTGGCCTTATGAGAATGAAAAGCTACGATATGATTGACAGAAAAATTAAATTCCTTAAGCAATTATAGCTGTCTTTCGACGCACTCCTAACAAACAAATGGCTAACTCATTCCCTGCGTGATTTAACACGAAAATAGTTTTTATCTACAACTGGAGTACTCCAAAAACATATCAAGTTTGCAATTCGGTACTCGACAGTGGCCACCCTTGATGCTGTTTGCAGTAGGCAATTTTACATGCACTTACTTTTTTATGAGTTATATTCTGGAAATAGTATGTATGTACCTTAGAATCAAAAAAAAATTAAATTCAATAGTAGCAATCCCTATTTACAGTAAACTCCTACACCCTCTTCCCCCTACTCCTATTCCTACTCCCCTCACCCCACCTACTCCAATTGTAACTTTTCTGCTCTGCTTTATGAAACTTATTATATTCTATGACACTTGTCAAGATTGGTACACAGTCTTTAAACAAATATGTCTATGATGTCACATCTGCTATAATCTCCTTACCTCTATATCTTACCTTGCTGGTAATTTTATTCTCTTCTTCCTGCTTGACTTCGTTAAACTGAAGCTATTATTCTCAAAGAAAGATGTTGTTGGCTTACCGTCTTTATAGTATCGGTTTTGTGTGCGTATATATTCCTTCAAGCTGATTCCTTACGCTTGCAATTTTTTCACATGATCTTTTACCTTCGAAACCCTATAACTCTAACCCTTAAGCCTAAACTTAATCTATGACCTAGCCTATCAACTCACTGGACAAAATCCCTTCTCACCCTTGCAATCTGGTGTTCTCTATCTCAACTACTGGCTGGACTATATAAACATCTGCAAACTTGACGAAGAAGACGAAAAGGCACGAAGCCTTTGTTCGCTACTCTCTCTCTTATCTGATAGCTTGTCTTTGTTGCTTTACTTTGTACACACCTAGCAAACTTCCCAGGTCTCAACTTGCATGCAAGCGATGATGTCAACTTTCGTTTTAATCAACCTTAAGGCCACTATTTCTTCTACGATCTTTAAAAAAATCTTCTTTGATTTATAACTGCTTCGGGAGGATGTTATAACTGTACAAGTCAGCCTTTATCAATATTTCTTCCTTATACTTCACCCTTGACGCCCTTAACAATTAACTATATATCCTAAGCGTATAACCTATAATCGTAGCTATTCAGTCTAGAATCCTAAGCTAAGAGATGCTTTCCCAAACCCAAGTCAAAAGGTGTTATCTTCGACTTTTCTTATCTGTCTAACAGCCTCTGTTCATAAAACCTTACACCTAAAACTTAACCTAAGGTATGAGCCCTAACCTAAAAGTTAATAATTCGTAGTGAGCTTTACCAGTTATCTCGCTCCTCGTTTAATGTTTTTGATTTGCAATTACAGATTTTTAAAACTATTCAGTATCTACTCTCTAGCAAGAATCACTGACTTGTCTGACTTTCTCTCAGGTTGGTTTCAACTTACTCAATTTGTATGACTCGTAAAGAAAATATCCTGCCAATAAAAAGACTTTTGTTCTAACTTGATCGATCTCACATCTACCATACCCCAAAGGTGGGTAGGTATTCCTCTATAACTTTCTTTCGCTTCAGATAATGCTTCTACCTATTTCTTAAAGATGGTGACTTGAAAATGACACTTCTAACCAAGTAATTAGCACTTAAAAATACCAATAAGCCTCAAAGGTGCTAGAATATAGTTAAATGAGTACTCTAAAGGATTATGAATTATATACTATATAGCCTTCACAAGATGTTAACCCGACTTCCCACCTTTAGATCATTAATGTATGTATATACTTTACATTTGATATAACGAGCTATACATATATGTACCAGCGTGCCCAGTCTAGATTGCCCCGGTGGTCCAAACCAAACTACATTTACGGCAATACTGTGGTCTTTAGTATATTACAAGGTTTTGACGAACCACACTGTTTTTACACTCTCCAACTCCCCTTCTCTTAACAAGTTAATTAGAAAGATCTTTACATTTGTTGTTTTCTATATTCGAAATTATTTTCAGTATATCTCAAGGCCGAACTGGCTGGGAATATATATATTGGTAATTTTTAACCCTTGGATAGAATGATATGAAACTTACTAACTGACCTGCTGGATCAACTACATATGTTCGGAAACAATACGTTTAAACCCCCTACACAAGTGAATTATTGGAATAAAAGGTAAATGTTTTTTGATAATTTTTCTCGGTTTATAGTTTATACCAATAAAAGGCCCTAGGCTTAAATCTAATTAGTATTTGGTGTATTGCATATGTATGTAAGCTGTGTAGTTTTGATGATGTTGTATATTTGCTATTGCAATAATTGCATAAACCGTATATAGATATATAGAGACGATAAAGCTTGAATGGTGATGCTATATATTCGTGGTGATTTCCTTGCAGGATATTATATATTGTTCTCCTTGTGAAAGTGCTGAAATCGGTGACTGTCGGTGGGCTGACTTCTCTTCTACTTTTAAAAACGCTCTTAAAGCTTATATACTTTTTTATTGTTCTTACGCCCTATACAGGATGCAGCCAGCGATGATTTAAAAAATCAGGTGGTGATTATCAGGAAGGAAGGTGGAAGGTGGTGCGTAATGCCGGAGGCCAGAAGGATGAATCACGATCAATACGATCGGACATAGAGATCAAGCAAATTTTTTAAAATAGAAATCCAGCGGATTATCTATTTTAGGGAGATCAGTGGCCTCTGCAGGTGGTGACTTGGTCGATGAGTGCAGGAAGATGGTGGGACTGCCAGGGACCAGGGTGGGTAGATCGATGACCACTCCCCTTAAAAGTCTTCCCCTATCCTTGCTGAATCTGAAAAATTGGGGGAAAATGATAATTAGTTCAAATTATAATTAATGATATGTAAAATCGTTGTAAATTATTACATTTATTTGTATATTTTTTATAGCCTCACGCTTACCTGTGATATTTCAATTCGCTGCTCCTCACTTAAGTAAATGCCTTTCGGTACGTACTTTTAGTATGAGATATACTTCAGCAATATGTAGTCAATGAATAAACTTATTTTTTTATATATTTGTATGTATTAGTGATGGTTAATGTCAACCGATCAGCATATCTATAGTATATAGTCCTCGTCGTGTTGAGCAAAGCTCGATGAAATGACACTATCTGTTGCTCATTTGCTTCTCAAGTTCGTTCACTGCTTTCTCCACACACGCTCTAGCCGGATGCCGATGACTGCGTCACTCTCTGCTGCCACAGCGGAGGAGTAGTGGATGAAAGCTGTCACATCTCTTTCTGGAATCTTTGTGTTGCAGGTTGCCCCACTCAGGTACTAGAACGCAGCTAACTGGTCCCGGAGGAATCCAGCCGCTTGAAGATGCTTTCTCCAAAAGAATGTGCTCAAGTCTGAAACAATATATTTGCCAACATTAATATACAAGGCGACATAATGTATGTCAGTCAACACACAACTCAATGATGATGTTTGAATAACTTACCAAGTTTGATGTCAACAAATGAGTTGTCAATAAAAATTCAAGATAATAACGCTGCAGCCAATGAAGGCTTTCTCCGATCAGTCCAAAAATTGGTACTTTTTGTTCTCTTAGCTTTTGGATGTCTTGCACAGATCTTTTGCTTTAGAAGAAATGAATGTCTGGGTATATCCCCACAAACTGATTTGCTACTAGAGCTTCAACTTTCAAGTGTGAGTCTACAATTTCTCGGAAAAAATCAACAGAAGACTGTTTTTGATTTCAAGTTTTAATGTGTGCTATATCACAATCAACGCAACTTTGTTTTCTAAAACTTTGAATAGAATAACAATTCCAGTCACTTTTAAACTTCTCCACTGCTGTTCTTGAACTTAGCTATGTTCTCAATAACTTTTTATTGCTCGGTCCAACTTTTTGATCTTCTTTCTTTCTTTTTTCATCAATGCGTGTGCGTATATTTAAATCAATAGGGAAAACTGAGTAATTATTATGATTGTAATGAATACTTGGCCTTGAAAATAGAAACCCCGGAATAAACTCTGGGGATTCGTTATCGTTGTGCTACATTTTTGATTACTGGCTGTCTCTCAGGTCTTAGGCGTACCCCTTACAGGGTAGCCTGCGAAGATACTCTCCCTTGGTTCCCTCAGAACCTTCAACAATTTTCACCTTCTTCGAAAATGCTTTCTGTGAAGGGATAACCCGAATACACACAATCGCGAAATTTTGACTGTCTGTGTCTTAACTTCCCCCTCGAGCCGTGAGTTGCTCTGTCTGTCCAGCTAGATGTTTACATATCCGTTGAGTCTCCGATGGAAACTGAAGCTTGAGGCTGGCATGACATTGCTTATATACCAAGGGCGAGACGGAGAGACTCCAGAGTTTTCTATACGGTAAACGCTTGTGTGTGCAGAAAAGTGTTACGTGAAGACAATCACAAAGCCTAGAATAGGAGAACGCGCTACGATCAATACAATCTGGAATCCTACAGAATCTTCCTGCTCTGCCATTGCTACATAACACGACGATATAGGATGATAGAAAGGAAGAGTTGTTATTTCTTTGCTATACACTTTACAGCGCACATACGCTGAATACATATGATGCGAACGCTGAACACATATGTACATTTTTCGCGTATAACTCTTTGAAGCAAGCTTGTGGATGTAAACATCTGCGGAATATAGGCATGCAGACTTGTTATGATGAAGAATATTTGTGTATATCTGCAGAATACCTCAATTTGTATGTACACCTGCTGTCTGCAGCTATTTTTATTATTATATTCACATTAACGTGTTTAAAATTTAAACCCACAGATTTAGCAACTACATATGCAATGCACGACTCATAATACTCAAACAAAGAATGTGTATACTGATGCACCTTGAGTTGTCATACTTTGTTTCTTTTGGTTGTAATAAAATGAAGGTTTAGTGTTTTTTTTGAACACAGTCTCCAGATAAAGGAGTTGTATGATCATGTTATGCTTCATAAATTAACTTCCATTTTTTACTATGATTGCAACTTGCAAGCCTACGTCTACAAGCTCTGTTCGAAGTGTTGAGACTCTTTGTTACTTAAATCAATCTCACGAAATGTCCATCTCGTCCATTTCCAGTACAGACGTTCCAAAGAAAGGATTCTTTCAAGGATACTTTTTGCAATAATGCATACGTGCCAACCAACATGTGTCGTTATTGAATGCAAGTAAAAGATGTAAAAATCTTATGTCATGTTGCAAAGAACAAAGGAACCTCTTTATGGGTTTTATATTCCTCTCCTCTTGATTTAGGTTCATGGATGACTGAAATTGTAAATCAATTCTTTATTTGGTCCATTTTAAACGGTTCTATCTGGAGTTCTGTAACTTGCACCTTTGCATTTTCTCCTTGATGCGTTCCAGAAAAATCTTTCGGGTTTCAAGAAGGGCGTCGTATATATGTATTCAATATAGCACTCTCGAAAGCTAACTGTTTTCACAAGGGTCTCAAGATAAGAAGCAAGCTTAGGGTAGAATTCAGGGCATCGAAAATAAATGTCTTTTTATAGCGCATATTACTATGCTCCTGTCTTGGTCTTGTGCGAACTGCGTTTCAGAGCCAGCGTACCCAACTCCGCATCGCTGGCTCATTTATAGACTGTGTTACTACAAACAGGCATATATACTATATAGAAAAGAATGTAGAGCTGGCAGCGTTCATTCATAGCTACATCCACAGTAGGCAAGTAGGCAGTGTTTACAAACACTCTCCGTATGACGAATATCGTTGCATATTTACGCTTCCCCAGTTCCACACACTCCTTCATGGATGTTTGTTTCCTATAATTCGTATAAAGATAGAGAGGGGAACAATGTACATCACCTTACGTGCATATGTTTGAAGGAAAATGAACATACAGTTTGTCCTTCCTCTGCTTAAATACCTACTCCTAAGGTAACCCTTTTGCCCTTGCCTGAAGTTGGTGTACGTGCGGATGTACATGTGCGAAGCGAATGAAATCGCAGTTCTCTCTCTCTCTCTCTTCACGAAAACCGGCTACTCTCGTTTTGGGTTTAGGTTCATGTTGGTAATTTTATAAGTTGGAGTAGGTCTCAAAAAAGCATATCTCTGGCTGAAACGCAATTTCAGTTTTATGGCAAATGGGGCTACGTTTTCTGCGTTCTCTGGGGTAAAACATTTCCGCAGAAACTACGACGTAGTTTTCGGGCGTGTTTTAAGACGGGAAGTGAACGCGAAAATATGTATCAAGTTAGCGTATTAACCTCACCTACTATTCTCATTGTAATGATAAAAATCTATTGGAAGAGCGGATATCCTTACAGAAAAGTAATCTTTTGAAGAAGAAGCTGTATAAGAACCTAAAACTCCAATAATAAACTTAATGAAACGCTCATTCTGAACTCTGCATTGTAACTTAGCTAAATTATATAAAGTCACACTATCAAAATCTTAGCATCTGCTAACAATGTACAATGTACACCGACACGCAATCATGACTGACTCCCACAAAAACAGGGAAATCACTTCTAGCATGTTTCGTTGTTGACGACGTTATTAGGAGTCGCGAGTCTCGAGTCTCGACGACAGACCTTAGCAGTTAACAACAAAGGACAATAACATCCTCTTGAATTTGAATTAAGATAGCCTAAAGCTGGAGCAAAGTGGATTTAATGAAGTAGAACAGTAAAACATGTATGCATCTATCTGTGCATTACAATCCACAGACAATATTAAGGCCTGGAGAATGGTTGGGTGAATTCGAATGATATTCGGTTTGAGTATTGAGCATTCATGTTATAAGATGATGATGATGGGCAAAAAACTGCATATACTCCTGCTGAAGTTTTGTGTTTCATGCTGCCAAAGTCATAATAAGATAATAACCATAGCGTGGGATCGCATATGGAAACAACAACACTGCGGCTGCACAACCCGTCCCGTCTTTCTTCATTCTGAAAGTGACTTTCAGTCTTTTGCGTCGTAGTTTTTGTTGCCATTTGCGAAAGGGTCACTTAGCGGTCGTCGCTTCGATGAGTATGTGCTCATGTTTTTCTGCGATGGGACTGGGACAAGAGGACGAAATGTTTGTGTTCTTTTCGCACAGCTTGGAAAACTGGAAGTCATTCTGACTTAGTAACTGAGTGGGCATACACAACTCTGAAAAATGTTATATTGGCTCAGTGTAACGCGGACTGACGTGACGGATGGATATATAGGTAAAAATATGTAATTTGGTACATAATTAGACTGGAGGTTTCAACGTCAAGTCTTCTGACAAAGTTGTTTACTACACATATGCCACTGCTTGATTATGACATGTAATTAAAATTGCACAATCATTTCATACTGGAATTAACGGAGGAAAACTTTGTAAACACTTATGATCAATACTCTATACCGTGGCTGATAATTTCATACAAGATGAGCTGGATATGTGTTTAGGCAAGGCATTGAATGATTGCATGCGGTGTGATCATGATCTCAACAATTTCTGCTTTGTTCGATATACCTTCCGCACATATGTATATGCAATGTATAGTCGTATAGCGTTCTTCACAATTACTTGAGATTTGGATTTATAGTATGACGGAGGAGAAATGCATCTCTTGACCTTGGCTCCCCTTGTGGCTATCGGTATTCCAGCAGGTTGTCTGTGCTATTTGATGTTGAATACGGGGTTACCTTTACGTAATTTTATTGGCAAAGCAGATATGCATATGAACATAAAATAGTGAAATTTTTGAAAGGTGACTTTGATACTATTTTGAGTTCACGTAAAGAGTTTATCATAATACGTATGTTTCAAACTGAACAATTTCATGTGATTGCAAACATCAATCCGTAAACTAAAAATAACATAAGCAGAGCATCAGATTCGGGTTTTGTAGTAGACAGAATCTTATAGACGAAACATCAAAGGGGCACAATTGCATTCAAGTTTCCTTTAGAATGCGAGATTAATAATATTGCGAAATGGTGTTTTTACTCGTTGCAGCCGAGCCCATGAAGTGATGGCACGAGATGAGATACGGACAGAAATAGCAACAAAAGTTGTTTTCGTAAAAAAAGGTGTATCGATTAATTCTCCAGTGTTAAAATCCTTTCAATGACGAACCAAACAACTCTGACGGTAGTATGTGTACTTGGCAGAGTTCTTACAAGTTTATATGAACAGATATCAATAACAGCGTAATTACTTTTAGTGTACCTGCACTTCACACATTTGTGCAACTAACGAATTACGCATATTATTCGTATAATTTTTGCATCTGTCTCTCCTTCTGACAGGTTGACTCGTTCCATTTACTTTCCATCCATAAATGGTATTTATTGAGAGATGTGCAATTACAGCGCAGATCGTGTTTACGTTTTCGTTCCAGGATCTACGTATCACATTTTTCATGGATCACCTTGATACGCCTTGTTGCTATTGTTGTCGAGAGCCATGCGGCTGGACTGGGGAAGCTGCTGAAGTGTGTACTCTCCTGCTCTCCTCGAGTGCATGCAAGCTTACCTCTGCTCTGCTGGAGATGTAAAAACTACCTGGTCAACTTATGCTATTCCAGAACCTCATGAAATTCACACATCATCTCAAGTATAAAATCCAACCAAAATGTAAAGTCAAATGGAACACCCTGAAAACAAGGAAAGACAAATGCAGAATTCAATTTGCGCTGCATTTTATTCGCTCATCCTTTGCTAGCATATTTTTGCCTAGGTCTTGATAAAAGAAACGACGCAGTTTGCTGAGGCTGGACGAGTGCGGTAGTCAAGTACTCAATACTCTGCCATGGCTAAAAATGCACAAAGCCGCATCATGAAACTAGAATAGCTCACGTACACCACTCTGTGGAGTATGATGATGATGTGTGTATGTATAAAAAAGCAACACGTCTTTTGGAAAAGAAACAAAATGTAGTGTATACACGAATATGTGCAGATACATATAAAAAAATATGGTATGGATGTATTTGATATGATCTTGTATTGTGAAGACGTGCTCTGAAAAGTTGTTTTCGTTCTTCTTTGCTAACTGCGCAGTTTCTGGAGATAGCAACCGAGTTTTTCTGGTATGATTTGGGATACCGCAGAGCGGAGAGAGAAAAACATCATTATAATATACATTGATATTAGCTAATTCTCCTCTTCCCTTTTCTTGTTCACAAAAATAACATCATTGTTGAAGGAGAGATGATATGGCAAAGCGAATGGCGTGATGAACATATATATTTTTTGCATTTTCCTGCTCGTAGTTTAGTAAATAAGTATGTCAGTGAGTTTATATTTTTTTGTCCAGGAAAATGCGAAAAAGTGAATCACGCGATAATAACTTTACCCACTTATGATAAATACTTCTTTCAAGAATTTAGAATAAAATATATGCTTGCATTTTAAAGGAACTCCATCATTTAATAATATTGAAAGGCATCTTTTGTGCAATTTTTTATGCGTCCAAGACAAAAGTACAAGCTGGGCTCAAAATAAATGTGATAAAAGCAGAATGAGAGGGCATTCATATGGGATATATGTATTATCTACGAGCTTGTCAAGACTTTTTGAATGGGAATTTTACTGGAATGTAAACAAGTATGACAGCAGTTATCCGAGTTATCCAGTGACATTTTTGGGGTTTTTGTTATATTTGAATGTGATTCAAATGTAAGTACATAAGATGAATCGGAGTCTCAAAACTCAACAAAAGCTTGTTGGTTGTTAGTTCTCCTCGTATTTCTTGCAAATATCTCTCACACCGAATTGAAAAGTGGTTGCATAAGTTTACTATGTGTTTGCTCCACTTCTTCATTTGATCCAGCCTCCGGCGTAGATTACTCCACGGCTTACACCAGACTGACCTTGTTGTTGGCAAACATTCTATCCACATATTTGATGCTCACATTCTTCACGCTCCTTTTGGAATGACGTGGTTATTCGAAAATATTACACAGATGCAAAAGGTTGCAAATTTTCGTTCTGTATAAAATGTCACGGTGTGATTATACGAATTAATTAGCCTGAGTATTTAACTTGTGCATTAAAACTGAAACGGAAAATTTTCCTTCCTCGTGCCAATGTCACATTGAACGTATAAAAAAGCGCTTCATAATCCCTGAAGTCATTTGATCATCATCACAGCTACACTCCCATTTCTCTATTTGCACTAGTGCACCTTTACTCACATTCTGTCTGCCATATGTCATACATGGTTCCTATTCGGTTCACATTTTCACAAAAACAGGAAATAGAGAAGAACATGAGAAACGAGTAGTTGTAACTACCCTTGCAAAGGAGAAGGTGACTTTCAGGAAAACTACGTTTCGCGATTGGAATTATATGAAGAAGCTTTGGCTTGGCCAAACCCTCGATTCCAGCTCCAACACACTGAATTAGTCTTGGTAGAATTCTATTATGTATATCATATATGTTTTTGCGGGGCTGAGATGATCAGTGAAGCTAATTAAGGTGCCGTTGAATCTTATGTTTATGGTCGTAATTAAAATATTTATTTTTATTGTTATACAAGCCAGAATCAGTGTTGAGCCAAGGTATGGTATAAGTGGCAGGCACATGCGAAGTGGAAATGATATCAGTTTGTTTGGGGTGACCTGAGAGCTCACTTATCACTTATTATGTTAATTCCCAATGCAAATTAATCTGCCGATCCGAAATACGAAGAATATTGCGCACTAAGCCCAAAATTTAAGGTTAAACCAGAAACTTGAAGGAATTACTGAAAACTAAGCAATTGAGACGCTATAAAAATGGCAGCGTATTCCTTACAAATACATAAGGCACTAAAGTTGTTAACTCGTCTATTTCGAACACCATTGGTTTCCCTTTTGTAGTTCCCCCGCCCCCAAAAACTGCACAGTATTCTACTCACGGGTATTTTCCAATAATCAAATAAATGGAACGATTACAAAAATCTTTAACTGCAGTACCTAATTTCGGTAATTGGACGAAATGTACATGTATGTACGTTGTGTTGTGATCTCGTTCGTTCTGTTCCACCCATGAACTTGCATATCTACAAGTATATATAACCCTCCAATTTAACGACAGGCTGATAACTTGTCAAATCCAAGGCAAATAAATTCATTATAACGAATTGCGAAGCATGTGTTTGTACGTCAATCATGCGTCATTTTCACCGGACACTGGCTGCACATTCATGTTGGCGTTTTGAGATCCGATCTGCTCGTTAATATTTGACGAGATGTGAAGTTTGGATATATCTATGTTTCCGTAAATCCACAACGGCTAATAGGTGATAGGGGTATTCGCGTAGTGAATTAAGGACCACGTCACCTTGAAGTAAACGCCCATGAACTCGTAACCTAATAGCGACAACCATTCAGAAAATATTCTACAGTTTGAGTCCAATTTAACTGTCTACATTGAATTGCGCTAATGATGAATAAATACTATTTTTAACAATGTACAACACCTGCCACCTATCAAATTCTAAAGAATTGTTAACTTGCACGATAAATAAATGCTCATGCATGCGTGTTAGCGTTTCTGGCTTAACTTTCACCACAGAAGGCATGTATATACTGAACAATATCATCCAATATCTAAAAACGCGCGTTTTGAAGCTAATTTTTGTGTGACATACATGTAAAATGGGTTCAAATGTTACACTTATGATTTAAGATGTCGGCCAAACAATTACATGTGTTGGACATTTTTAAATTAATCACGTTAATCAGTCACAGTGTTCCAGGCAGACTATTTTAAGTGAAGAGGTATCCTGCAAACGGCAGGTTCGGTTTGCTAATTAAAATATGGAAGCGTTTTTACACATTACGAAAGGAACTTCAGTTCTGTTAACGTCTTTCCTTGGCTTTTCACTTGCATACGCGTTCCTTAACGAAGAAACAATGCACCTCACCAAGGCATGGATCGTTGAATTTCCTCCAGTTCCAGGTTCAGATGCTAACACAAGGTCAGTAAGTGTTAGCTACGACCTTTCTCACTTTGATCGTATTTTATCAAAACTTTCAGAATCAACCTCGACGAAAGTGTATATCGAAGTTCGCCCACAAAATGTGTCGGAGTTCATTAGATTTCTAGAAATTACTCAAATTCACTTACAAAACGTGAGCTGGATGCCCTGTGTTGTGCTGTACTGGCCAGGCAATAGTTCCAATTCTTCTACAAATAATTCCGAAGGAATTGTGTTGAACGTTGTGCAGAACTTAACTAACCCCGAATTTTCTTTCCAGTCGGAAGTATATGTTGCCTTCAATAGCCTGAACAAAGGAGCAAATTATGATTCGGTGCGTCTGTGTGATTTGTACAATTCTTACAAGCTCAACAAAGTTGCATACCAAAACATTTGCAAAGACTATCATTTTACCAAGCCCCTGATTGCAGCAGACGACTTCTTTTCTTACAATGTTCCTTACATAAGAAGAAGGAACCTGAAGGGTACCACTCTGAGTGTTGTAGCGCAGGTAAATTTATTATCTGTACGGGTGCACTGTAGTATCATAATTATGCAAACAATTATAATATATTTGCAATGAGAAACCTTTTTGCAGTTCGACCCTGATTACAAAGAACGATTGAGTTTACGCGAGTACGACAATGGGACGGTCGCATTTACTGGTGGAATGTGCCTTGACATCCTGCAGGCCATGCAAATTTCCATGAATTTCAGGTGTAACTTCAACGCCCAAAAATTTCTTTTTCCTTTGATTCGCTCACTTTGATGTTCGACTTTCACCAATTTACTTTCACTTACGATTAGGTACGTCGCAGTGAAAGGGAATGGATGGGTTGGAGTAGATCCAAACGGTTCATGGACAGGCATGGCTGCACAACTAATATATAACGAGGCGGACTTGTCTATTGCCCAAGCGTCAATGGTGATGATGACAAACCAGTTAGCTGGAATCAGTTTCCTTCATGCGTCCTCGTCTGGAGCTTTTGTGGCGTTATTTCGCCAGCCGAAGGCCAGTTCCTCTCGAAATCTGCTGACGTCTGCTATCTCAACGCAGTGTTGGATATTCTATTTACTTACGTGGACCATAACCATCATGGCGGTATGGACATTTTGGTTTGCTCAATGGAATCTAACTCAAAATGACATGCTGTTTATTCGCGAAGCATTGTTGTGGGCAATTAAGACAACGTGCGTGACAGGTGTGTAGAAAGGATTTAGTACTTAAATAATTTGAATTCAGATTACACAAGAGAACGAGAATGTAAATCTTATTTTCAAAACATAGGTTGGTACCGTCGCCCATCGAGTGTCAGCTTATGCATCGTTTGCTTCGTGGCGTCTTGTTTAGCGTATTGCGTTTACATTGCGTTTTCAGCAGAACTCACTGTAGCCCTTGTCACAGAGGTACTTCCAATTCAAAGCTTCCAGCAATTATCAGCCAGTAAGTTGGGAGTTTTTACGGACAAATGGCTTCCAGTTGCAAGGAGGTTGATTGAGGTTGGTTGGGTTGCTAAATGTACAATTCATAATATGCATATATGCTAAAGCAGACTAAACACTAAACTTTCTGCTGATTGTAGAAAATTTACAACCAAAGAGGTGTTCAGATTCCGAGGGAGAATAGTGATTTATACACCATTGCTGAAGGACTGCCTAAAGTAATGTATGAAAATCCAAACACAGCGTTCGTTACATTCGCAGACGCCGTTTCTACTGTATTTCATAGAATGAATCTATCAGATCATCATTTTTGCGACACGTTGTCTTCAGTGACCATTGCTTCAGAGCGGAGTCCAAATGGGATGTTTGTAAAACGAGGATCAACTTTGAAGGAAGTGTTCAATTATAAGTATGTACTTCACAACACAGCAAAATAGCAAACGCTTTTAGTGCACTAGATAAGAGCATATATCAACTTCGTGTAAATTTTTGCTATTTTAGCATTCTAATGATGACAGAAAGTGGTATCTTGAGTAGATTCAACAAACAGTATGACCTACGTACACAAATTCTATGTCCTCCAAAGCCTAACAATTATCGTGGAGGATTATCTCTGGAGGATATATGGACTCCATTTTTACTTCTGATTATAGCGTTTTGTCTTTGCATCTGTGATTTAATCTGCGAAAAAATGTATTCTGAAGCTATGATTGTAGTTTTTCCACATTGATTGATTTAATTTAAAAACGCGGTTTATAAACATTATCCGTTAATGCTGCTATTGGATAATTAGACATTTCGAACGTAGGATGGTCTTAACTTTTCACTGCCAATGCAAATTCAAATACAGAAAATAATCATAATGAACCAGTCAATATCCTTACTTGCACAAAATAACGAAGAATAAATTTATTCAGCTTCGTTGAATGTTCGTCGGCGTTTAATTTGAAATGAATACCCATAAGAAACGATAACGCGAAAGTTATCGCATTTCCCTGTGTAAAACTTGTAATATGAAGTTAATTAAATATCCGGTATAAAATATATGGGACCATTTTGGATTCAAAAAGTTACTTATATGTTATACTTCGGTTGTCCTTCTTCCAAGCTTTAAATATGTTTGTTTTAGTTTTTTGACGATTAGCATGAACATTTTTCCCTTGGCCTGGACTTGTGGTATTGGGACCTCCTCCTCTCGACTTATTTTGTTGCTTTTGGTTATGACTAAACTCTCCACGCTTCATTCTTTTTGGGGGAGGAGAATAATTTGCATCATTGTCGTTCATATTCACTCTAGATATATCGTGTTCTTGTGGTTCAACGGTTTCGCCAGCAGTATCTTCAGATTCAGATCTGTTTTTCGAATTTTTGTTCCTAGAGAATTTATTTTTCAGTCGATTCAAAAGTTTTCCCTTGCTCCTTCTATTTCGTTTCTGTTTCGAAGATTTCATAATCGGTTGCAATTCGCCGTCTTCTTGTTCTGTTGATTGAATATCATTACCGGATTCGCTGTACAAAGGTTGTCCAATAATAAACTGATTTGGGTTTTCAACTTCTTCCATTTTATCAGCCCGTGGTTCCGGTTCGTACTTATCCTTCTTCCTTCTCTTTTTAGGTTCCGCTTGATTCTGAAAGCAGTAAGAAACAGTAAATACACATTCACGTAAATAAACTAATTTACATATACCTACATGTGACGCCATATTAACTTGATTTGTACCAGGGGATTAAATGGAATGAATTCTCCATCCTCCAGAACTTTTACGAGTTCCTGAACAGGTACTTCGTCCGACACATCCATACTATTTTCACACTCTTCCACAAGTACTGCTTCGAACACGGCTTTCACCAAAGGATCCTGCATGTCTACCTCATTCTGCTTCTTGGGATCCTTCAGCATCTCCGTGATTTTCTTGCTTATTTGATATCGTCCATACGGTGTTGTCATGTCTGAGGTTGAATCCACGTAGGAAGGTGCATTTGGCGATGCATTGAGCTGCCTTAACTTGTTAAAAGTCACTTTAGAATTGAACTTCATCGAGCTTCGCTTGACACAGAGCTCCTGCCAACCACCAGGGTCCACCCATTGTTGTGGCCAACTGCTGTCGACAATGGCACCACCAGTAGATTTTACTGTAAAATCCTCTTCATTATCACAGACTTTCGACAGTGCGAGTACGGGCTCTGATGTATCAATTGGAGTTATGTCGTGTATACTATTTACGACAACGACCCAATTTTTCAGCTTTTGCTTCTTTTGAGTTTTTACTTGTCGGGTTGTTTCCTAAAGGAAAAGACGGATGACAGAATTAGTGAAAGTCACGCCTTAGAAGATGACGAAATTATAGTTTACAGAAGATGTTAACCTGTTGCAACGGAAGTTCTCTTGCAGCAGTAACGATTCGGTGAAGTTTACCAAGATTAGAATGCATCAAGGCAGGTACCGGGTCGCAACATGCTAAAATACCATTCATTTCCTTTGGCAATGTCTCCGCAATCGTCAAAAGCATGTGATTAGGCAATACGTATCCTAAACTTTCGTCCTTTTCTCTTGAAATCGCATCTCTCCACTTATAAATTTCAGTGAAAGCGTATAGTTGACGATTGTTCAATGATCTCCTTGTCTTTCTCAATGCAAGTTGTGGATTCACTACAGGTTTCTCATACCGCTGAAAATCAATACAAACCAATTACTCATTATAAGTAAAATTCTTGTCCGTACTTTACTTTTACTTATCTTCTTGGGCAAGTACTAATTTCTTACCTTCAGACACATCAATCTCGATTGATCGTAAACGGATACCAGTAAATTATTGTGCTGGTTGCCCGCTTCAATAAGTTCATTCCTCATCTGTTCGTAAATGAATAGTAAAAAATGTGTATCTTGTCGGGCGTATTCAAGCATGTCGTTGGGTAGTGGCCGTATTCTCCAATCGGCCAACTGAAAGGATTTATTTTGAGAAACATTTGCGTATCTTCCCAGAAGATACTGAAGGGATTGTTGGGGATGGTTTAATGCTTTTGCAGCAACGTATGTGTCGAACATGCCAACAATATACAACCCATAGTCTCGTTGCAGCCAGTCAATGTCGTTAGTGGACCCATGAAACACCTGTTCACAGAATGAAATAACAGTCAGGGTCAATTTTAAATTAATCAGCTAGAAAACAGAAAAGTATGCTATAAACCAATACAATATGTTGCTCGTTATCGCACACACCTTCAAGACTTTTTTATCGGTGAAAACTTCGTTTAAGCACTCAAGATGATCCCGAAGCGAAAGACCATCAATGACATAGTCTTTATCCCTGGTCGAAATCTGGATTAGACAAGTAAGCCCAAGAAATGTCCTATACGAATGATGCTCTACATCCACCGCGATTTCCGTTTTATTCAGTAAATCGTACATCATCCTTTCCACATCTCGTGTCGAGCTAACATATACTAAGGGGGTTTCTTTAAGGTTCTTCGGAGTCTGTGGATTTACCCTTGTCAGTAAATCTTTGGATGGTTCCCATTTATTAAGTTCAACTGTATATGGATGGCCATAGCTGCAATGACAAAAGGCGGTTCGGTATTAGAACTATTAATTGTCTTTAGTACGCATCGCTGAAAAATATTCTTTTCTTGCTTACAACTCCTCGTTCTTTGAATTGTACTCTGGAAGAATGGACAATGGTTTCAGTGAGTGTGGCTTCTCTTTCAATATAGGCGCAAACGGAGAAAGGCTGTTATCAACAGGTCTAGAAAATTTCAATTGAGGCTTTTCAATGACTCGATGTCGAAACACAGCTTTCTTAATTTGCCGGGCGTTGATGTCCTTGGGTGCCTCTTTCGCGTCATCAACGCCTTCTTGGTTCGCATTTAATTTTCTCTTTCCCCACGTCCCTGGAGCTTTCAACGCCGTAGAAGCTAGGCCTTTGTCAACTACAACTAATTCTGATTTCTTAAATAACCCTTCAGCTTCATCCAATGACGTTGCCTGTAAATCATGAAGATCAGGAATCAGAGTATAATAAATTTTCTTACTTTTTCTTCCATGCATTGAGTTAAATTCAGGGCAAAAATAAATTTTACAGTTATTACAGCACACTTACGATATTTTCAATGAATTGATCGTTGCAGTCAACCAAGAATTCAAACTTTTCGTCAATGTCTCTCGATCTAAAATCCGAGGTAGGTTGGTTAGTATGCTTCAGAAGTGACGCCATCCTGTAGGACCACAACATAAATTACTTTCAACTTTAATTCTTGGAGGATGTAAAATGACATAAACATTGGCACAAGCACAAGACAAAAATTGAAATTAAAAAATTGATCTGCTGCTGCGATTTATATTTATCTTACATTGGCACAATCTTCGACCTCGCAGCTTTCATTGATCTGGAGAATTCAGGATAACTTTTATTCAGATCCCATGATGGTCCAGGCTGAGGTAACGCTCGAAATTCTTTAACAGCATTCATGACCCGCTTGAAGCCTTCCTATAGCATAAAATAAACGTGACAAAGTATTCAATAATACTGATACTATAATGTGGCATTGACCACTGGCATTCGAATGAGCTTCAGGTTTTGGTTTTGCATTGTCAGTCAAAATAAAATCATTAACTGCTAACAAAAAATAACTAACGAATGACGAAATAAATATCTATCATCCATGATTCCATGAACAGACAGTAGTGATCAATGACATCAATATCCTTACCGTAGAAAACTCCTTAACCGTCGGGAAGCCCGGCAGGAACTCCGGCTTCTCGTCTTCCTCCTTCGCACTCATTTTTAACGGTGAAAACAATTATTCCAGGAATAGCAAAATTACTCGTTTCACTCGATTTATCATATCATCGTAAACAATAATTGAATAACCCAGATACTCGACGACACATTCAATTCCACTTTTCCTTCCAAATACGTACAGATATACGTTATCCGTACGTTGCGATAATTACAAAATAGAAGCGTAATTAAGTAATTACATACATCAAAAACTAACTGCGACACTGAATTTTATGCATTTACACGGGTGCATGTATTCAGCGTGACAAATATAAACAAGCAAACGTGTAAGCACATTGCACGAGTGTGTGCACCCCCCACCATCAGAGAATCAAGAAATGTGAAACCAAACACAGCGCACTTCTGGAGCCATCAAGCGCCTCGTCTCAAGTCGACCACTTTGGAAGACGCCAGAGGTGGAACAAAGCACTCCAGTTCTCAGTGAAGGTCCTCATTCCATTCCTATCATAAATCATAGCTAGATACAGAGGCGAGAGGAGAAGAAGCGAAGTTGTGTCGCAATTCGTAATTATTGCAAATTCATTGAAACACGTGGCTGACATTCCACCGGTTTTTATTGATTTCAAGATTGCCTATATTAACCTGAATTAAAGTGAAAGGATGGAAAATGTACATTTTAGATGCAAGTTGTGATTTGGGGTCGCATATATGCAGTATGACGAACCTTGTTCCAGACTCTTAATCTGATTGCACAGGGTTTTGATTAGAGTTTAGGGAACCCAGCTAGCCAAGTAATATGTTAAATGCCACCCTCAGGTTCCAGTCCAGTAGCCAGTATACATTTCTATAGTCTTTAATAATTTTTCTTGAAGCATGTAAGTTCTTTTTCACACGTTCCGTGACGAAGTACGGCTAATTGATACTTGTCATTGGGGATCAAAGGGCATTCAGTCCAGAACACTCGTTTACTTTTACTAGCAGCAAGCAGATAGTTGGTGTCTTTGTTGTATCTCTGGAAGAAGACATCGTTATATAACGAATGATTGAGTACGTGGTTCTTCTGTGCAGACTACAATAAGCGTAATAATATTTGCAGATGGCAAATCTCCTTGTACTCATGTACTCCCAATTACAATAAAATAGTATCTATCTTGCTACTCGTTGTCATTGAACAGCGAATACCATTTAGCTCGCTTGTACTTTGGCAAAAAAAATTGCGATTATACGAGGTGGGTATATATATGCCCCTATTTATATGTATGACGATAATGATGTTGTTGGTGCGCAATCTACCCTCGAGCAATATTTAATTTTAATATTCAGCACCAGCACGAGTGTTGAGCAAATCTCATCTTTCTTTATTTCTGCACTACGTCTGCTGCATAAATCCTCAAGTGTGCTGGCTACAAAGATGTGTGTATAGTGCAGAATGGATTTACTTATTGGCCCATCCAGTTCAATCAAGCTCTCTATGCATTATACATCTTCGCGCAGCGACGAGCGTCTGTGCTGCACTAAAGTTTTATGGTCATTTCTTGGAAATGGTGGGGTCCTGCCTCATATCTGAGAATCAGTTTCTCGACTTGTTTGTCGAGATTTATTCCCACACAAGCGTCCACTTGTTTTAAAAACAACCTGCCGAGCTGCTCTGGTGATTCTTACTTGGTAAAGAAGTCAGTATAATAAGGTCGCACATTTCTAGCTAGTTTCACTAATTCATTCAGTCTGACGAGCATGACGTAAGAAACATATAATATTTACCTTTTCACAAGACTTTTTCTTTGCAAACATGAAACTATACTTGCAATAATATGCACTGTATGGAAAATAAAAAATTATTATTGTCAAGCTCAAGCCCATTCATGAAGCCAGAGTTGGTGTGAACTTTTCATTGACCAGAAGGGGAGAAGTGGTGTAGTCAAATAGTCTGCAACACACAGGATCTCAATGAACATGTAGAAACCGCACGCGCACATCCGTTGTTGTCTTACTCGGTAGTATCTTTACAGATTAGCAAGTTCGCCCATCATTGACAAAAAGTTCCTATGTGATATTTAAATAGAATATAGATACAGAAATACACACACCGTTAAAACACATCCATCTAATAACCATTAGAGTTAGCGAGTACCTCATGAATTAATCGGTAATTCAATTCTAACACACACACGTCATCGCTCTTGTGATTGCACACAAAATGGCTTTGTGGGCGAAGATACAGACATTAAATAGTGAGTGTCAAAGGCAAATATTGTCGCTGTATGATGAAGATCATAAGGACTACCGCTTCCCAATTGAGCTGAGGAATCTATTTGCAGAAGTGATCGAGGATGCTGTTTGGTAATAAGTGATATATTCTTATCAATCCGTTTTAAAATTCGGTTGGGCTTATACACAAAACTGTCGATTGTGGTTTCATGCATTATAATTGTCGGTATAGGCTGCAGTGGTGACTCGCGTTGTCATTTGCTTTTATCATTTTAGTTGTGGAATTGGGCTCGTGACATATACGCTGGAAAGTGCATATATGCATTGTGCAGCTCATATTGTCATTGTACTGCTTAAGATAGTTTGGATATTGCTATTAGAAGCCTGAGATTGGAAAACTGTAATGGCAAATTACTAGAAATTGCAACGCCTCAAATATTGCAAATATTGTTTGTAGTTTTAGCCGTTGTTGTGCACGCATGCTTAGCTTCCGTTTGACATGTAGTGAACTGTCTACATAGCTAACTATTATTATAATATTATCTTTATTGTACAGTGGTGGAAACATCAACAATCTAGACTCTGGCTTGGATCCGTATAATACTCAGCATCGTGATCAAATCATCCAATTTTTTACATCTTTGATAAATCAACTTGAAGATAGGCATGGGAATGCTCAATCTGGTGATCAGTTTTTCACAAAACACAAGTTATCCGAAGCCCTGCTAAATTTCCAAGTAAGTTCTTTCCGTTTCAGCAAGCTGAATTGCGCTTACTTACAAAAGAATAAATCAAAATTTGATACTTGCATTACTTGCTACTTGATCCGGGGATTTCCCGGGCACAAAACCGGCTCCTGTGTTCATTTCATTCATTGCTTAATTAACACAACACATCCTTGCGCTTATGGATTAGACTAAGAAACAAACATTAGAACTCAAATTTTTAAGTTATAGAAAGGACAAGGTTAAACGAATGGCATATTTGATATAAAAAGCCTCGGGGTATTTGGCTCTTAAAAATCAAGCTTGCAAACGCGTGTATAGGTATATCCAAAAAAAATTGCCCATAACATCACATCCAACCTCAGGCTCTACAAGATAATGCATGACTTTATACTTTGTTCAGGTTTTTTGCCTGTCTCAATGAGCAAAACAAAATCTAGAAGTAGACACTAATAATTATGTGAGTTTCGCTGAGTTCCTTTCTCGCAAAACAACTAATGTTTTTGAGTATGCAGAAAAAAATGTTATTGTGACGACTGACGCTATTCTACGCTACGACATATATGCAAAGCGCACAATGGGAAGCTGTGTAGATATTTTGACAACACCTGGAACTGCTCGTAAACAGTCTTCTCACGGGGAAAAACTGGAAGTAAAATCTCTGCACATTCATTAATGCTACTGACGTCAGCGATTCTATTTCCTAGTAGAATCAAGGATGTTTTAAAGCCCTACATCCTTGATGTATTTCAAACTACAAAATAAAATTTCCCCACGCAAATTAGCATTTTAAACCTGAAACTGGGTTATTAAAGTTTAGGGCGAAAAATATTTTTTAAATGATGATTTCGAGGTAGTATTAGTGAAGTAAACTACAAACGTGCGTGCGCACGATGCTGGTACTGATGATTATATGACTGGCGTTATAAATAGTTTAAATAAGGTCTTTTATGGAGACAGCACAACGATGTTACTTAAATGAAAATAATTTTTATACGTTGAGCATCTAGCTTCATTACTTGTATTAAGTTTGTTATAGAAGCTGCACTTGTATCGATGATAGCTCTTATAGTTAGTTGACAATTTATTCTTACATTGAACATAGGACAAGAAGCAATCGGATCCGTTGGGGCTATTTGAGCACATTCGAAACAGGATAAAAGTGGAAATCAGCTTGGTTGTGCAACAGGAAGCTGCCGTGAATAGCAATATGGCACAGGAGAAGGACGCCATCATGGAGAACATCCAATTTATCAAATCACAAATTGCAGGAACTGCAAAAATTCTCAAAGAGATCCAAACCAATGAAGAGAATTTTGAGCTGCACTGTACAAGGAAACAGGAAATCGAAGGTATATATTTGTTGGTTCATTCAGTCAGGACTATTAGGATGAGCTTACTTCGACAATCATTACATCTAGTAACGTTTGCATATTTGATATTTAGGAATTTTGAGTAATCCGGAAAAACTCAACGGGTTAGCTCAACAATGCCCAAATTATGAAATCAGAATCAGAGATAACTTGTCTACATTGGAAGGATTATTACAACAAAATGTACTAATGCATACTTGATTTCCTATTGATTACTTGGGAAATGTGGTGGTATTGAATTATCTCTACAATCAAATAATTGCAGATTCGAACATTGCAAGTTTACATGGAGCGTTTCGAGCAGGCTGTTGCAAACAACCTGAACAATGTCGCAGTTCTCCAGGGGCAGATTGTGAATGAGAAGTTGGCGATTTGGAAGCATGAGCAACAGCAAATGGCAAATGGAATCAATAAAGTGCACGCGATAAGCCTTGATAAGATACAAATTTGGTGCGAAGAGCTCGCCGAGTTGATTTGGCACAACTACGGTCAACTCAAAGAAGCGGAGCGCATGCTTATAACTGGCACCGTACAAACGGGCAATGCCTCGAATTTAAATTTCGTGCAAAGCCGGACGGAAGAGGTGGTGAAGCTTTTGGAGGAACTGCTAAACCATTCGCTAATCGTGGAAGAGCAGCCTCCACAAATTATCAAAATGAAGACGAAATTTCCAAAGCCAGTTGTTGCCACGCTGTTGGTTGGAAAGCGTCTCAACATTCACATGGATCGGCCTACCCTGTCAACACGTATTATTAGCGAGGATCAAGCAAAAAATCTTCCCGTAGCTGATCAAGTGGAAACCATTGGCGAAATAACGAATGGACAGCTGACGATGGAATGCAAAGATGACTCCAAACGACTAACCGCCACATTCCGAAGTATGCAGCTAAAAACTATAAAAAGAACAGACAGAAGGGGGACTGTATCCAGTGAGCGCGTCATGGAAGAAAAGTCTTGCCTTTACTTCTCATGTCTAGCTACTGTCGGTCCGTTGAAATTCAAGGTTAGTCGAAACTGCCAGAAACCAGACAAAGTCTAGGTTTGAATTACAATCCAAGTTGGCTTATATGTAATCAAGCATTTTTGTGTTATGAACAGGTTGCCACTATTTCATTACCTGTGGTCGTTATCAGCCACGGTAGCCAGGAAGCTTTAGCGGTGGCGAGCATTTCATGGGACAACGCTTTTGGGGAAATTGGAAGAGTTCCATTTAAAGTAAAATCGGTGGCTGCTTGGGCGGATGTTGCCCAGATTCTTGACGCAAAGTTCGTTGAAGTAACTGGTCGTGGATTAACCGAGGCTAATATTTCATGTTTGGCCCAAAAAGCGTTCAAGTGAGACTATTACACATCGTTACAGAAATATGATTCAATGTCACTGTTGGGATTTATTGGATGTCATACATGCATGCACGATATGTATCATCGTGTAGAAATTAATTATCTCGTAATATATTTTAATGAGTATCCCCATTACCTTAATATAGGAACCGCAGACCACAAGAAACAATATCTTGGGCGGAGTTGTGTAAAGACAATTTACCAGGACGCAATTTCACATTCTGGGCATGGTATCACGCAGCGCTGAAACTGATAGAGAAGAAAGAAACTCACTTGAAAGAACTTTGGAAAGAGGGTCTTATCATGGGTTTTATCCAGAGAGAAATAGCAGAAGGTCTCATTTCTCGCTGTGAGCCTGGAACATTCCTTCTGAGATTTGCCGACTCCATAAATGGTGCCATAACTATTGCGTTGTTGGTAAAGCCAGGTATGTCAAACCATTTAAATTGGCGTAAAAAGCGTCGTAGACAGTTGTGTGGTGAACATATTATTTCAAATTAACATTCGGTATATTTTTACAGGGACGGTTTTAAGCTTGAATCCCTTCCAAATGCTCGACCTACAGAATCATAAGCTTGCGATGTCCATCAAAGAGCTGGACAAGGTGAAGTTTTTGTATCAAGAGAATCGGTCTATACCAAAAGACGATGCATTTGGAAAGTTTTACGAGAAAGAACAGTCAACGCCAAGCAATGGGTCAACAAACCCGTATGTGCCTATTAAGCAATCCATTCCGGACGAAGATGCCAACAATGGAAGCGCTACTCCAGTTCCTATGTACGATGGGAGCGGGAGGGACCGGTGGTCTCAAGGAAGCTTACCCGGCCTATCTCCCATTCATATCGATCAACCTCACAGTCCATTCTTCCCTCACTCTCCAAACTCATTTCATGATATGCAACCGTCTTCAACGATGATGTAAGTCCAACACATTAAACGACATATGCTATTATCACATTTATTTATATATTTTCATAAAAAGACCAAGTCATTTCAATGATGTGATTATTTTCTCAGGGGAATGGAGTATCTCGAAACACCTGAAAGCTCACACAGTAACGGAAGCCCGTTTCTCTTTGTTCCTGCTACAACCAATGGCCCCGTCAGCCCTATTAGCAACACGACTGTGACTGGGGAGCTGGAAACACCGCGAGCCACTTCCGGTGATGGCGAACTTTTCCAATACCCAACTTCGGAAACGTAAGTCTATACTTTAAGTTTGAAATATTTTTACTGTAATTATTCTCTAATTACTGTTTTAATAATTCCGAATCCTATGTGTCTTTGTATACTCATAGATTCAGTGACCTGATCAAGATAATCAGCAGAGACGAACCCATGGATATGCAAACGTGAATTGTCCAAAGGCGCATATACGTTTGGATATATATCTTTGCACATGTACATCTGTGAATATATATAGTTAATCCAAATAAGCATTATTTTACAAGTTATTTTGTATGAAAGTACATAAGTACCTGCATTTAATAGACGTATCAAATATCCTAACGAAATGTCAACTTTTACTAATAATCATTACATTTACATGTATATATGTATGTCTATAAGTACAAAATAAAATTGTGACACCTTGATTCTAAAGAATTCGGTGCTAAAATCACTTTAAATATTTTGAAAATTTTAAAATATATTTTAGCTGATAACAAAGTATACTACTGACTCCTGAGCCCAAACGACTTTAGGTACGAATAGTGAGCCTATTTGTACTTTGCCAAAGCATACAAAACCCCATAGCACCTACAGTGAACCGGTAAAATTCCTCGTCAACCCATTCAATTACTTATATTTACTTGCTAGATACAGTGATATGGTGAGATATACCACCGTCATACTTCATAATGTAACAATTTGTTGGGAACGAAGAAAAGGCTCGGGAAGCAACGCTAACATTGGCTTTTTGTCATTCCGCTTGTATCCCAAAATGTAGGTTTGCAATATATAGATTCGCGTGAATTTGATTCGTAATTGTTTTGTTGGTTTGTGGAAACGGCTCATAATGTTCAGGTTCTATTTTTAGAACCGAGTTCAATTCCCTTGAAATGCAACCACTTTTACATATATACGCTACCGGTCTTATATTATGCATCTATGTTCGCGAACTCTACCTTCGTCCAAGACATTGCACTTACAACTTGTACTTGTTAGTATAGTACACACTTTCGTTATCAGTGCTCATTGAACGGAAGTTGACTTTCTGAAGATGTTCTTTCTGTCTACGCAAATTCAAGCGATGCGGATAAACTTTGGCAGGACTATTGCGTGATATATGTTTATTTTCGGGAAAGGACAAGGCTTCACACACTTCCTAAAGTCAAAAGCCCACACATCATTTTGTGTTCAGCACTCTGCTCTAACGTGATATATATTATTAATTATGGAAACATTCACTTTGTAAAGGTTATATATGAATACTACACCACAGAAGTAATCAAACTGATAAAGTGAACAAACCGAGCAACTTTTGCATGTTTAACTTTTACTTGTAACAAAATTGTACAACATGAATCTAAGTATTGCCCTCGATAAGCATGCTCCATATTTTCCCGGAGAGGCTTTGACGGGAAAGGTGCTATATGTGAGAAATTCCGAATTTGGTGATTTTGGATTATCAAAAGTTTTGGGTATGTACAGATTTTTATAAAAATATCCGTATTAGACATGTCGGCTGTAGGCATATTGTTAAAGATTGAGGATTGTTCTGTGAAACTTTTAGGAATTGAAATTCAATTTAAGGGGAAATGCTCAGTGAGATTTACTGTGATCGATTTGCACATAAAAGGAAGATGGAGGACGCACTCCCTTTCTGAATACTACTTCAACTCGACTTATTTCCTGATTGGAGATGGTAACCTATAGTCCAAACTCAAAGTGTTACGCAAAGAACTGAAGTAATGAAATGTGAATATGAAATTTGGATGATATTGAAATTTTAGGCACAGACGAAGTGCTCGAGCTTGCACACACCGGCGGAGTGAAAGAATATCCGTTTAACTTCCAACTTCCGCGTGATATACCGTCTTCCTATAAAGGCACTCACGGATCGGTGGAGTACACAGTAACGGCAACCGTGAAAAAGTCATGGGGTGTCAACAAAGAATACACATTGCCTTTCCCTGTAAACGCCAAGCTAGATCTAGGCACTCATCCACAAGCTCGACAAGGAGCTGTGTCAAGAAAAACGGAAAAAATTGGGATGCTCTGGTGGAAAGGGCCGGTCCTTGTTAACTTTTCGTTGAAACGACGAGGTTATGTGCCTGGAGAATTTGTTCAATTTAACGCTCAAATTTGTAATGAAAGTAGCGTCAAAATTCATAAGGCTAAATTGTTACTGACTCAGGTACGACTTTAATACTAGACTTTCATCGTGAACGTGCATTCACAATTTATGAAATATATAGAACACGATTTAATGCCGCTGACCTGTGATTTTTATTCAGGAATGTAAATACCTTGCTCAAGGGGGATGTCACACTGTAACGCATATCATTAAGAAGGTGAAAGGCCCATCGGTAGCTCCAGGAAATTCAACTTTGTGGGAAAACAATAACCTGCTCAAAGTGCCAAACATTTTACCTCCAACCAACCTGGGTGGCAACAGCAAGTTAATCGAAATCAACTATTTTCTACACGTAAATTTGCCTCAAACAAAATTTTGAAAGAGATTAGGAACAATAACAACTTGAAAAGAAAAATAATTTCAAAAATGAATTTGACAATAATCCCATTTAGATTATTGTCCAACCATCATCGATAGCGATCAAAGACAAAACCGTAACCTGTAAATTACCGCTAATCATTGGAACTCGAAGAGGTCCTGCTTGCAGAGATAGCTATCCCGGAAGCCATGCTTCTTATTCTCTCAACAGAGCAATCTATCCTCCAATGGGTTGTAACCGCGTTGCCTCCATTTACGGTGATGTAAGTGGCCCTGGCTCAAGTGCGTCTACAATGTCCAGGTTTACGGGAACGGCTCCACGATATCTTCCAGGGGCGGAATATTCATACTACCAAAATGTTGTCTTCCCTCTTGTGCGACATTCGTCTGCCCCCATCTATGAAAATTACAGATTTCCCTGTAACAGGAGTGGCACAGGAGGATACGTTACATCACCTTCCTTTGTCAATCAGGAATGCTTGGAAGAGCGATTTGAGAACGAGGATGGTGAGCAGCAGCGTTACGAAGGTAAAAAAATCAGTTTATGTCACGTAATCAGTCTTGTAATCGTTTGCTACGCATGTGCGCTTAAGGAAATCATTGAATTTTATGCTTAGAACCTCCAACTTATGAGGAAGCCATGAGACTACTGATTCAAGCTCAGAACATGTCCCCAACTACAGTCATACCTGAGGAGTTTGAGGTTTATCAAAATTCTCTAGTTTCAGAATGTGGCACCGTGATCGCCAATGATGAGGTCGGGGATACAACACCAGCTCAACCTTTATACAACAATTATTAGAAAGTGCGACTAATATGTCAACTCGTCGCAAAAAGACATATACGTGCTTTAGAGTAAACTACTTACCAATATAACGTATACAATTAATGTTTAACACAAAATACTATTTCTACCCTTCAACGAAAGACCTTGAAAAAATCATCACTTTTGGAATGATTAGGGTGAAAAATCCACGTCTACTGTTCATTTGTAAACCTAACTTTTGGATATAAATATTACGAGTTTGAGTTAATACTGCAACGGAGCTTGCAAATGTCGATTATGTATGGCGGAAGTTTAAGAAGCTGTATACCAATCAATCCGATCTTTTTCAATTATTTAATAACCATTTACAATTACAAGATATCCACCTAAATTGTTATGCTTTACAATTTACAACCAACCGACTCGTTAATAAAAGCGGCTAGATTTCATTATATTCGAGGTGGAGTCCTTACATTGTTTCTACCCAAACTGAAATTGGGGTAGTTCACACTTGGGCATGAAAGTGATTATACACGTGTGCCAATTTATCAACATGCAATCTTTACCTTGCATGCAGGTCGACAATTGTTCGAACATTTACGCATTACAAAACTTAAACGTATCATAGCCATATTGCATCGATCTAGGTTTTGATCTACACGCAGTCGGCAAAGATAAAGATTGTTTCGAATGCTCATTATATGCAGGTTTATATGCTCCGACTTGGCTACGAAGATTTTCATTGTATAAAATTATTTTAGTTTCATTCTGGGCAGTATTTGAATTGGCGAAACAATATCCGTCATGCTTGCGCCCATCGCAGATTACGTGTTATGCGGAACCAATAAAATCATTTCTTCCATGGCCTGTAACTGCAAGTCAGCATGGTCACATGGCACATCAAATCTTTCTAGTCTATGCGTAGACCACATGAACGAGTGAAACAGGAAGTTATCCATGGTGTCGGTGTCGCCAATTTCAGGAACTGTCTAGCCGCATGTCGTTAATGGCAATTAACACTTTTCATTTTATATGTTACGCAATTTAGACAAAAAAGCATGAGTGAAGGATGTCCCCTTGATGGACATGGATCAGAAAATGTACGGAAATCCTCGTATTGAATAAATGAGGTGTTCCAATGGTCGAGGCTCTCATCATCTTTTCGAACTAAATATGTCTAAATATTCTGGCAATGACTGAAAAGCTAATCGCCATATTTGATTTGAGGATAGCTTTAGATGGTGATGGTGCTATTTAATTCTGCAAAAAGGTCAGATCGTTAAATCAATACCAATGGAGAAGAGAAGATCCCACGGATCCAAACAAAAGTACACATTAATTCCGAACAAAATGCGCCTCAAGAATTGATATTTTTATAATCTGCTTTCAAGATCAAAATTTGTCAAGATGGATAAAATGACATGATGAACCGATGTTTACAGGTCTTTCCTTCTTAAATGGAGCAGGACCGACCAACAAGGGAAATAAGTAGAGAGTTTGAAATCAATGCCGGCGTTACTGCAGATAATCCTCACGATCGTTACCCAACCAGGCCACGCGTTTTCTTGGAGAATACATTCGACGAAGATCCTTCATTCTTTCGTGGGAAACCCATCTCATTCTTTAGCAAAGTATCTTAAGAATTATTGTACTTCAAGCAAATGTTCATCATCTAATTATTCATGAATTTGGTAACATGTAAATTGTATGCTTAAATTGAGTTCAAAATTCTCTGACAGGGAAAGGACTTCAAAAAACGAAAGCAAATTCATCATCATACATCGTACGAGAAGACAGTTTTAAATACTTTCGAAAGTGCTCCGAATTATCCTTGCCATACTGCAGTTTACAAGGCGTGGTTAAAGAGAAATTCTCCCTTCAAGTTAGTAACAATTTAATATACGAATGCATTTAATATAAATTATCCACAATTCAAACTATCAAGTCTTCACAATTTAAAATGTACTTAACGCAGATCAAACGGAGAGTCGTGGCTATTCATTAGCATAATATCTGTAGTGATGGGGGTGATATCTTTTGGGATTAAAACCGCAGTGGATAAACTTTATATTTTCCAACATCCCATTATAGAAACTTACGTTAAGGTAATCCTCATATAAGATCACCCAGTAAAAACTACAACCCAATTTTCTTAACCTCAAAGATCACTTGGAATTTTTTTCCAGAGAGGAGAGGCAGTGAGATTGTGGCTATATTATAGTAGCATGGGCTGTTTTTTCAGCATTGTATCGTCTTTCATCGTGGTATACGTTTGTCCTTCAACGGCTGGAAGTGGAATGCCTGAGTTGATGGCAATTTTAAATGGGGTTTCTGTAAGTATAATTAAATAAATAAATTTAATACACACTTTCGGCTTACTTTATGGCGCAGTCATAAATTGATGTGCTACAATTCATGTCCTCTAGGTTCGAAACATGTTGTCAGTTAAAATTTTATTTTGGAAAATTGTGTCATCAGTGTTCTCTATTTTAAGTACTCTGCCAGTTGGGTTTGAGGGACCAATGGTGAGTAATAAAAATCAAAGAGATTGTGCGGAGAACACAGCGTTCTTTCTCAGGTCTAATCTCACTTAACAATTTCCTAACTCCCCTTTCGTCCACTCATTCATATAGATTCATATAGGGTCAATGGTTCCAACGATACTTACGTCGCCATACCGGTGCTGTTCCAATATGTCAATTCCAGAAAATAGATACGCAAATGATCACATCGAGGGATCAAGAATTCGGAAATTTTTTATTTGTGCATTTACTCGGTTTCGTTCAGATCTTTGTCGACTTCGGGATGGTCATGAAAGGTTAAATTTCTGGGATAATATGTAAAATAAAGTCGCAACTGTTTTATTATATGGACTTAAAAGAAATGAATGAGATATTTTTGGATTGTCTGCAGACAGGTTCTAGCATGCATTGGAGCTGCTTCCGGAGTGGCAGCAGCACTAAATGCTCCAATTACTGGATTATGTTTTAGCATGGAAGAAATGTCATCCAAATGGTCGAATTCCTTAACATGGCAAACCTTCTACAGTTGCATTCTTGCTTGCTCCGTTACGCAAATTCTCCACACGTTGCTTTCCAACTTTGAAAACAAATATGGGTTACCCAAAGAATATACAGTTGCGGAAGTTCCCATCTTTGATGTAAGCCATTTTAATGACTAATTAATGTAATACGTACTCACCAAGCTGTACACAGCTAATTCAATATAATGTTTTATTAAGATTGAAGAGAGAATCAGGACAGGAATAGCTATCCTGATTCCAACGGTGGCAATTGGTGTGGTGGGCGGGTTGCTCTCCTCAATGTTCATAGCGATGCACATCAAAATAACAAGATTTAAAAAATATACGTGCGAACGAGTTAGCCAGCAGACAGCAAATGCATTGAAAATTTTGGATGTGTTTCTTATAACGGTAAGAGGAAAGAAATAGAAATGCAAAGAAGGACATTTTTTTAGAAATTAATCGATTCAAGCTAAAATGTTTTTAAAATGGTTGAATTTAACTTTAAGGTACTCTTTACATCAATCGTAATTCTCATTTTACCAACGCAAGATTGCCGTGTGGTACAGCATCGCCAGAGACACACCCACACGTCACTGAAATCGATTGAGTTGTACGCTTACGGTTGTCAATCTGAATTATACATAAATGTTCAGGAAAACGAAGACGAAACGGCTACAGTGTTAATGATGACACAACATGGGGAATACCATGAAGGTATATGTTGCAATGGTTCAGTTTAAATATGATTTAATTGCACATGAAAATATATACATATCTGGTAAACTTTCAGTGGCAACCCTTTTCTTCAATTCGTGGGAGCAACTGATTCGCAACCTACTCACAAGAAGGACTCCAGATTTCTTTACCGTTTCTTCGCTTACAATGACCTTCGCAATACTATTCCTTTTCTCCAGCTTGGCTGGATCAGCTAGTGTTTCTGCAGGATTAATGATACCCCAACTGTAAGCTTTTTTAAAAAACCAACTGAAGCTCGAGGATTTCCACTTCAAAAAGGTTATAATGTTCCCTTTATGGTTTAGTGCGATAGGAGCTTTGTACGGGAGAATACTTGGGCAGGCTTTCCATGACTTCGTCATATCATTCCAAGGAGATCAACCACAATTGAAGTGGGCTGACCCGGGTCTATTTGCAATGTTGGGGGCTGCGTCATTCTTTGCAGGAACGTCCAGACTTCCGATAACATCCGTTATTATGATGGTGACCAATTTAATGCTCCGCTGAACTTTCAATTTAATTTATCTTTAGGAAAACTAGGATTTTTACCTTATTCTTTTACCAGATAGAGATGACGAATGACGTGAACTTTGCCTTTCTAATTATGGTTAGCGTGCTCATTTCGAAATTTATTGGGGATCAGTTCACTCATTCATTATACCATTCGCTAATTGAGCTTAAATGCATGCCACTCCTCGACCCGGAGCTCAGGATTTATTGGGAAGAGAAAAGGTATGGGCGGATAAAATGAAGCATTAAAAATGAGGTTGTAAAAGACAGGTTTCACTAACAATCGCCCATTTTCATTGAGACAGGGTTAATTTAGAACTATTCGAAGCTGGAGATGTAATGGCTCATCCGGTGCAATGCGTTAGAATGGTCGAAACTGTACGAAATCTTGCGGAAGTTCTAACCGTCTCCCAGCACGGCGCGTATCCAGTGGTCAAAGGGAGCGAGGAATCCCTTCGTGGTCTAATCGGCCTTGTGTCTAGGTATTTTCATTTGAAATATTTATGCAACTAAAGCTTGATTGCGCAAACGGAATACTAAATAATATTCTGGTTTATGGATGAATTAGGATGGAAATCATAATCGTGCTGTGTAATTTGAACATGGAAGACATTGATTTGGACGTGTATGATCTTCGAGCGATTGACATAGAACGACTGCATAATGTCTACTCTCAGGTAGTTTGTTGGCCTCAGTTAATTAAATTGATTACGTCTGTTAGACAAAAAAGTAGAAATACTTTTAAAACTATAAAATATGCTTACAGTACAGCCGAGATCCAAAAGTCTTGAAAAATTATGAAGCCTTGAATAAGCTACTGAACGTCTATCTTCTCGACGTTCGCTACAAGGATCTGTACATTAATCTTGTAAGAATTTACTCGCAAAAAGATTTGTTGAAAAGTAGTACACTTTAAAAAATAATTTCCCAAAGTAATTAACCCATGCGACTCTTGGTTCCTGTAGGTACCATACGTTGACACTTCAACCATGCGAATTACCAAGTCATTTTCCCTGACACGAACTTACCACCTCTTTCGCGACATGGGGCTGCGACATTTAGTCATAGTTGATGATAACAGCCAAGTGATTGGCATCATTACGAGGAAGGATCTGCTTGGGTTTGCAGTTGAGAAAAAGATACATCACATGATTGAGCATTCTATCGACAGAATGTTCACCTCTTCAAGAGGAACTAGGAACGAACATTTTCCAGACGATGATAATAACAGTAATTCAGATCCGGATGTGCGCATGGGCAACATTCATCCGGAAGAAAATGATGACATCGGACGAGCTAGCACAGTGTGACAACCATAATTTTTATATCTGCACACATATCCCGATAAATCCCAGTCAACTTGATATGAGAGACTCCCACACTCGCCATGTCGCCATTAATATATTTATGGTTATTTGTCAAGAATACATATTATAATGTGCAATTAGGCTATTAGTGGAAATAATAATTTTTTTGCCGTTTCGGATGTGAATTTACTTGCACTTTGTAATTTATGTTGGAATGACATTATATACATGCATTTCGTGTGATGTAATAGAAAAATAGAAGTGATTTGTTTCAAGCTTATTATTAATCATAGGTACTTAAGATATGTTTAGCAGCGCACTCAAGTAACTAATCCGTAGCATATTAAAGTGTAGCACAGTTGTACTTTCCCTTCTTTGTACCAGTCACGTACACACTTTTGCTTGAATTGAACTCATTCAGCCAGAAGTATGAAGTATGCAACGTCAGGCGTCAGGCAGCACGCAAAACTTACCATAATGTGTGAACTTTATGGTATATAGTGTCATTTGAGAGCACAGTAATTTTCCTTGACGGCCAGAAAAAGGGAAAATTAGACGATCTGCTCTTTAGGTACATTCATCAGGTGTGAACTGTAAAAAGACACACAAGAAAATCAATTTGTACAACTAAACTTGTTCTTCGGCTAACCCAACAAAATGCATGCTCTATATACATCATCCACTGTGCGATAAGGAGTGCATCGAAAAACACATTTTTTATAACGGATATGCATTTGTAATTTTCTTTGAAATTAGACGCATTTTTCTGTGTGCAGAGAGCACACTTTTTGTAGAAGTCTAGCTCCCTGCACTGCACACATTTATGCCACAAAGGTTCTAGTATCTCTAGCCACTCATCAGTGCGTTACGGAGACGTATAATTAAGAGAAATAATTTTCCTTTGGGATTTACGGAAGTTAACTTGCTACTACGCATACATTGCGTGTTACATGTACACTTTTTTATCATGATATGCTATTTTTCATCCCGTATTAGATGCATATTAAATATTGCGGTAACATGCTGTGGGCAAAAGGTGTTAGGTTACGCCTACGTTGTGAAGGTGTGTGTGTGTGTGTGTGTGTGTGTGTGCGAGAGAGAGATCACAGCGGATATAAATATGAATGATGAATCTAGATTTTATGTTATCCTTCCTCAAAAACAAAGTAACTTTTATTTTTGTTCGAATCTAAAAAGGATTATTGTATCGTCTTAACCGTATCGCGAGTGAATGAGAACATAAAGTTTAGGATCAAATTAGGAAGTAGAGCTCATTGGTGGTCTCTGCCTCCCCATGTCTCCATCTGATAAGAAATAATAGTATATGTGGCGCAGAGACACAATGGATAGTTATATGAATATCATTATAAATTGAATTATCTTATCAATTTAATTACACGTGTGGAGGGAAAACTGGATTATGATTTAGTGAAATATAACACTTGATAAAAGCATCGAATAATAACAATAACAATGCTTACTCTCACGAAATGAGTTTTAATTCATTTGCTTCGATCATATCAGTGAGAAGTGAATGACAATTCGCTGAGTCAAAAAAATACTATTTCATATTCTCGTTTTCGCATTTATTCAAGCACGTTTGCCATCAAGGTACAGTTTATATGGTTCGTAAGGTTTTGAGTATTGAGTATTACAATTTTCCCTTATTTCTATAAATACCACCCGTGTACAACTACGTCTATATAATACAAAAAATATGTCCAACACAACATAATACGCTCACTACTATTCAACATCCTTTCATTATTGCAGAAACCTTAATCAACTTCTCTGTACAATTCATAATGGAGGAAAATATGGTTGAATTTTAAAACCGTGGTATATCAGTCGTATCTTCAGTGGTATTCGAAATCAAGATTAAATAAGATCATAATCAATAATAATTGTAGACTAAGATGGCCGTTGCAAATATCGCTGCGCGTTAAAAAAACGCCACAGCTCGTCGGGGCTATATGACGTGTAAAATACATAACTTGTAAAAATAACGTTATGTGTAAATCGCTCAAGTTATGGTATTGATGAGGACATTAAAAAGCGCTCAACGCTCCTTTTGCATGAGTTTAGTGCATTAATTTCCTAGCCCAGCAGAGCTATTACACTTTTGGGTGCACCTCCCACAGGTCCAATTGGGGAAAATGTTTTCAAAAGCGATCGGAAGGAGGAACGAAATGCGGATCTGTAGGGACGTTTGAGAGGACGCAAAGATGGGTCGCCGAATCCAACCTGTGCGTGCGGAACAGGGGCAAAATGAGGGGGTGGTGGGGGAGGTGGATTAACATTATCTATAGCACTACGAATGTTGGCATGCACATTTCCATGATGGAAATCCTCCAAACCGTTGGAGTCTGCACCGGAGTGGAAGTTTGGAGCGGTCTCATGAGTTATTTCTGAACCATGCAAGCGAAGATTTAAAATCGTTCTGGGTGGTGGAGGTGGAGCTGGTGGGAAGGAATGTCCTGGTGGGGGACCAGGAGGGCCCGGAATCTGCCCTGTTCCATCCAATAATTCCGGCGATTCAATAGATATTGGAGATGTTACTAGTCGTGGATCATGTCCCGACAAGCTGTTTGGTCCTCCATTGATGTGAAGTACTGGTGGGCCTGCTGCTGAAGGATATTGTGTGCTTATATCCCTATCTTCATCATCCAAATACTGATTTCCGTCAGGATGAGCCACTTCGAAACCTTCGCCAAGGAAGCCTCCGTCAGGATCTTTACCCAACTCTTCATAATGGACAACTTTGACCTGAAAAGGTTACAAAAATTCTCAATTGCAAAAGCATTCAAACACTTGCAATGTATACTTACTTTCATCATTCATCAACACTTACATGAGCAAGCGCAGTGTTTGGAAGGTCTCTCACGAGATGCTCAAGGAAAGATGGTCCCTTAGCGGACAGATAATTGACGCGGTCAAACGGGTAGCCCATGGGACGAGCGTCAGGATACTTTTCTCCCATCAGTCCACAGAAAATGTAAGCTGGTCGACAATTCTGGGACTGTCCACTTCCTTCAGGAGTAACAGCATCCTCCTCAGAATTTGTAATTATTGCAAATAAATCAAAGGAAAGTCCATCTCTGGTTCCCTTTGGAATTAGCAAGTGATGTGGCCAGCCACATCCACAGAAGGGCATCGTGTTCTCAGTAGTTTGTCGCAATTCTCTAACACTCTGAGGGAAGTCGATCGTCAATGGGGTTTCGATTGATCGCCGACGAATTGTGTTCATGCCAGTTTTAACTGTTTCAATCACACATGAAATACCACATTATTCACACTTTTCTGCTATTACCGTACCCATAAGCGACCTACTTTTATAGTTTTTGCATAAGCAGAAAGCGGTAATAATTAGAGCACTGACGCGGAACTGTGAAGGTGTCCATGATGAACATGAAATGTCTCTCCTCATCAAGGTTATAGCGTCTTCCTTTCAGATCATATCTTGGTCCCATGAACAATCTTACCGTGACGGTTTTTGCACGATGAGCATAATCTTTACGTTCCTGTTGATTACAACGATACTTGTTTTATGTATTCTCACGCTCCTCAAATGAAGAACTATAACTGGTTTGTTCTAAATTGACGCTTACAATTTTCAATTCATATTCAAAATCTTGGTGATCCAAATGTTGATGACAAGCAAACAGCGGTCCACGCACAAATGATCTGTTAAAGTCTAGCCCTCGGGACAAATCATACCTTTTGCTGTTCCAGAATGTGTGCAAAACGTTCGTTGGCAAATTCTTCGATTGTACTTTAATACTATGAACATCCACGCCGTGAACGAGCAGTGGCCAATCACCCTGAAAAATACATATACATTTTTTGTTCATCCACTTCATGTATTTTTTAAGTAGAAAAAATGCAAAAAAATAATAATTTTGTATCGCAGTTTGCGACCAACAATTTGTGGTCGAGTACTTAAAACTATCAATTTCTTTCGTTGAAGTAGGAAAAAATCATATCATCACACGAATCCTAAAGGCACTACAAACAAAAATGCATAATTTTTTTCAGATGTACAAACAAGCGGTAATTACCTCTGTAACCTGATACGGGGGTAGGGTTTCCTTGTAGCGGTTAAAAATGTTGTCGATACCCTCGTGGTATGGATAGAACATAACCTAGCAAGACACCGATTTTTAAAAAATCAGAAATTAGAAATGAAAAACGCAAAGAAGACAGAAAAACAAAGACAAAAAACTTACATCACGCATAGCAGTTGCGGCGTCACCCATTACACCTTTTCAGCACAAAAAGAGACAAAGAACAGTGTTTATTAAATGCGCATTCAAAACATCAATATTTAAATTGCAGTTTTACGAAATGCAGTTAAAACTGCGTTTGCGAAAAAACATAAAGTGTGTGGTTGACTACAATGTAAGCTAAATACTTATGCATTTTTTGTTGCTTCATATCTAGCCGTAGTTGTTGCTTTTAAATAACTTCCGACAAACGCATATGCCTACCTAATCTTAAGAGTTCTGTTGCAATCTTTGAGACAACCGCCTAATCGCAAATGTATTTTTCTGTATTTTGAAAAAACTCAAGTTTTTACTTCTTCGCAAGACAAATGAGTCAGCAATTGTTGCGAGAGAGGAAAAATGTGTGCGCAATAACCAGTGTACAACTTGACCTTAACGCTTTTAACAGCTAAACTTGATAAAAGGTAGAACTTTTGTTATCGAACCCACACAAAAATATAATTCTTGCTACATCATGTGTGTGTGTGAGTTTTTTTTGACGAAGCCTTTCATTTGAAAGGAAAAGTGTGAAGAGCAAGTTGTGTATATATGGTTCACTGAGATAAATGAAATTTCATCCTTTAAAAATACTCTACATAGAAAAGTAGACACTCCTATATTATGTATATACTCCAAAGACCTACTTTGAAAAAATGCTCAAAACATATATATACCTAGTTTGATCAGTGGATTGGAAAGAGAGCAGTAAAAATCTTTAAAAAGAGCTTTTGGTAGTTTACCTGGCGGTATGCCACGCTCATTACGTGGATCCATAACTAAACTGATGATGTTGTGCCCGTTGTTGTGTATACCATGATATCCGTATAATTCTGGGTTAATTGAGAATACGTTGGCTTCAAGAGTGCTTCCAAGCACGTTGATTCCGTCGTCACCGTCCAAATATGCTGGACGGCCAAAAGCCTATTTAATATAGGAAGATAGTCATAAATATATGTGCAAGCAAGAATTTAAGATAGTAGATCTGTGTCATATAACAAGCAAGGCCCTTTTGGTAGGCATATTAGCAGAATATAACTATGATTGTTTTTAAATGTAAAGTACATCGATAAGGTATCCCATGTTAATTCCCTCGAATATCCGGTTCAGTTGGATTGTTCTGTTTCGAACGCTGACGAAATATGGCGAACCACGTAGAGCATTAGACATAATATCCTATATTGAATAACATTGAGATTCATCATTTAAAAAAAAGCCTTGATTAGAAATAAAATCTTTGCAAAATTCCAATCTTAAACGCACGGAAACTTGAAGCCCTGGAGGTCTTGCGCTCCAGTTATTCCCTGAATTTCCATCGTGCATGTGTGGATTATATCCAAGTGGAACAATTGAGCCAGGTTGTAGATTGAAAGGGCGTACAGGTGGCAATCCAACTGCTAATCTTTCCACGTGGTACCTGAACACGAGATATAAGACACGTGTGATGGCATTCATTTCAGGAATTTGTTCATGTGAACTCTATAAAAATGTAAGCTGTAAAACGTAAGTTGTTATGCATCGTTTACCTGGCGAGCATGGTGTGATGCATAAAGTAGAAGAGTTCGCCTATTAAAATTGAAAGCAAAAGTTTTCTACAATTATAGATAAAAAATCTATACACGTTTTATGATTCAAAGACATGTTTGCAATGTTAGAAATGAGTTCAATAAATCAAAGTGAATGACTGAATGAATGGGGAAATCTTTTTTTGTTAATATTTTTGTAAAGCATGTGCGTGATTTTGTTTACCTTCTCTGTCTTGTCTTCCTCTGTCGCCAGTAATCGGGTAAGATAAATGCCAATACCAATGGTGACTATTGACCATAACATCTTCACGCCAATACCTATACATAATTATGTGGATTATAGATATAAGTTATTTAGAAGGTATAAAGAAGCTATAAACTCATTTGCTATAAACGTTGTAGACAACTACAATCTTTACAGAACTGTATGTCATTACGAGAGTTTTAAAAAGGAATTCAAAAGCATAAATGATATAAAGAATAATGTCAAAAATGGAATACGCACGCACCAAAGCAAATTTTCAATTCCATTATCGCGTCCAACTCCACCATCAACACGTATGCAACGCTATTCAAAAAAAAATTAGGAAGGTATAGATTTTTGTTAAACACGTTTTCTTTCCGCTTGCCTGCATAACGTGTAAAATTTGATGAAAGAGAAAGGAAGAACATGACTATTCTTACTCGACTGTTTGGTGGGGAGTTCATGGACCGCCTCACTTGTTGCAAAACTTCATTGGTAAGGAACATGCTCGGCATAACTTCAACCATTGGAGGTTTTCTGAGACCCTGTAAATCTCTTCGGTGAATGCTTGCACCAACCACTGCGCGAAGCCAAGCATGTGGATTAATTTCTCCACGATCACGAAGACCAGCTGCCATTTTTAAGCAGTCTCCAGGATTGCGTTGCTCTATTGACAAATACATGAAGTTTAAGTTGTACTCTTGAAACTTTTTACATAATAACGCAGCAAGTCAAGTAAAGGATTCTTTGAAATACCCATGATCACTTCTTTCAGCCTCATAACAGCGTTTGAATGGCGAGGATTCATTCCGTAGAAGAAATCTCGTTTTGGGCAACTGTCGGACAACTCCCTGAGGAACGGAAGTTCTTCCTCATTGTCCAGGAATGTATTAACAATACTCGTAGTGGGCATAGGTTTGCTCCAGATAAATAAGTCTAAAAAGCTATCTTGCATGGACGATGATGATGACGCTCCGATGGAATCATCTTGGATAAAATAAAACACAGATTTTCCTTAGGTAATTATTATCGTTTCACTTCACCCCACAAGATAACTAGCTTTAAGAAACCTACCTTCACTATCGAAAAAGGTGCCTAGTAAAGGCGATGGCTTGAATGAGGAATGTAAAAAATCATCCGAAAATCCATTTGAACCTATTGGATAATCTTGAATATCCTGAGGTTGTGCTACACTAATTTTTAAACAGGAAACTACAATAACTAAGGCACGAAACACTTCCATCTTGCCACCGCAGTAGGTCCACACGAGTCGGGAACCCTTTCTTCTCGAAGGTGACATTTTGACATAACCTAATGACTAGCCACTCTCACAACTCACTCCCAACAACAATGGCACACCGTCCACTTTAAACCACTACACACGCATTTATGACACAACACACAAATATACTTTTTCACACTTCCTCCAACCAAATCAGCCCTTTGTGTTGCGTTGAAGATTGGGCTCACTTAAATCGAATCACATAATTATACTCTTATCCGATAAATTGGAAATACGCAAAATTATCCAATCACTAATATACAAAATCACAATTGGCAATCTTAAGAAATCACTTAAACTATTTTCACATGCGTAACGGATCAGTCACTCTCAGCCAAGTCGACTCACTGCACTGCCCTCAAAGTCGTCGGCGTCCGATGATGTGGCGACTCAATTCAACGAATGTTTGTCTACCCTCTTGCTAAAATGCTACAATCACACAAAAATTTGGAATCGTAATAATAATTGCTCTCTGCAGTCATTTAGAGGGTGGTACTCAATCCACACCTGAGGAGCCAAGCGACAAGGAAGCTTTGAAGGAACGGTGCTCACTTAGCCACTCTTTTGTGAGTCCTTTGTTCCTCTACGCATACACCTACTACAACACTCATAACATTCGAGATGAAAGTGAAAACTGCCAACGTCTCATTCTCATCCGCACGTACTTTTTTACATGTACAAAAGTAGAAACTTATACAGCTATTTATAATGCATATTTACAAAACATGAAAAAAGCTAAATAAGATGGATAATACGAGCAAAAAATAACTTTGAACATTTCTGCAGCTACGTCACTCTACTTCACATAGTACACATGTTATTTCATTACATAGAGTCCACCGACACGAGGATTATGTTTCCTATTATGACTGATTACTGATTAAAATATATAAGAGAGGTTTGAAATGTGAACAAGAGCAACTCCATTATATTTTCGCCACAATAATGCTATACATAGCTTAGGCATAACGTAATGGTCAGTTTGTCAGCGAACGTAGCCGTTGCCGCTGTGTATGTAACGTGAGAGCTTTGAAGGAGACTTAAATATTGGACTTAACAATACATTATGTGAGGTGAGGGTGAGAGTACTGTTTCATTTCAGACTTAATGAATGCAAAATGCACTTTTTTCACACAAAAATAAGCTTGCATGAGACGGTCTCATTGAGACTATGTTTGAATGGGCAAATCAAGGTACATAAAGAAAAGGGTTCTTATATATTATATGTGTGTATTTGTAATTGCACCGAATGGTGCACATGTGTGAAAGGGCCCACGTTTTTCTGGTGCCTGTGGTGTGGCTTATATTATTATACACACTGGCAAATAGGTTGTTTCGGTATAGACATATACCCGTACACTATAAAACTATATAAATATCTTACAGAAGTAAATATACATGACCCTCCATGTGTAAATTTAATCAGGTTAGTAATCAAATCATCTCAACTACTTCATAATGAACGAGTATATATTAAGTAAGCCATTTTTATAACAAAAAGTGAGCTCTCGTGGGTGAGTCGTGAGATGAGAAGACGTTTGTGGAAGTTCTATTTTGGGGGAAACACCACTGACCACCTGACCAGAATATGCTAATAGCGTATAGTACTTATTATCTCACTGCTGCACTTTTATATAATTTGATGCTCAACCTAAGACTGGTGCTAGCTAGCAAAGCAAAAAATTATTTGCAAATTAATGGAACGATTCAAGCCTTCAATTACATTTTTATTATTTGCAATTGTTTAAACTCATTTTTTCATAGTGATAAATGCATATTATTATGAATGTATTTGGTACGCCATGTATGAATATGAATACATAATAAATATATTGATTTACCAGTGGATTTGTGGAGTGTGCAATGCAAAAAATGTACTTTTGTTATACGAATTATACATGTTTTCCATGTAAATACGCATCTTTATTGCTTTTGAAAGCCCCTATATTATAAACACTCATCACATCATGTAGGCAGTGCTAACGATAAGTAAAAGTCAGAGCTCGCATGTCAGAGATTCTTTCTTTCATACCCACCTTATGTACGTGCACTACCGTTACAGTTATTAAAAAATGTTTTTATTAAATAATTGAAGCACAAAGAGCATGTGGGAAAATTAAACGTCTCATTTATTGCAACTCAATCATTTCAAGAGGCGTGTGTATACTTTGTAGCTCTTTCCAACTTCGTTTTGTTTACATTTTTTTTAATATCTCTGAAAATCTAAACTAACATCGAAAGCAAAAGCTCATTTCATACTTAAATTCGTTTCCACACGATAAATAATCGCCGTTTTAAGAACACTAATTGCGGGGAATCACTTTCGATATGAGGTGAAGACTGTGGTGCTCACCCTCGTATATTGTAATGTTTGAACGAGTAATATATGTCTGTAGATCAAGGTTGCCGTTATAAGCCGGAGGTAAGTATATGGGGAGGATATAAAAAAAATGAAAAGAAATTGCAAGTTTTATGATTATTGCATTTTTTTGTTTGAATGCGCGTGTACCTGTTAAGACTCCCCGGAGTAAGTAATGTACACTGATGGATTCGTAAGATTAAGATTGAAACCTTAACTTGCTCTTAACTTTGAATAGATATTTTATGTTTTTTTATCTTCGCTGATAGGGTGCTGAATTTATGACAAAGATTCCTGCTCTAGGCAGAAGCATCTTAGAACTATTCTAGATCCCTTATCGATTCACTTTCTGCATTCATTATTTATCTAACACTAAAGTTGCTAATTAGTCTCTTCAAGTGCAGAGTCCACAATTCAAACAAAGTGTGCTCGTGCACATATTTTTGAAAACGTCTTCAGGAATTAACTTTCTTCTGTGGCGATAAGATTATGTTCATAATGCATATTGCTTGAGCCTTGATCGTACACAGGATGTATAATTCATGGCTCGGCTATGCTCAATCTTTAATTGCTGAAAGCCCATAGCTTTTAACGATCTTTAAGGTGAATGCAATTTTTTGCATGGCAGAATTTTGTTCACACATGACATTCACCTTTCGAAACATGGTCTCAACCAACAACCTACAAAATTGCCTGTCTGCACTATTTACGTTTTTTGTTCTAACATTGGTTTTACCAAAAGTTTTGAAGGAATTTATTGTTTGCTGAACAAGCAGAGTCAAGATCGAACATAGGAAAAATACAGGATTACGTAAACTACGCAGTTTCAATTGTGCACTCATGTGTAGGCAAACAATTTATTGCCGAGGATTGCATCTTTGCTGATCTGTAAACTATACTGAAACAAATTGATGTGGATCGAAAGTAATGAAATCACGAAACGCTCCTGGCAAAACTCAAAAACGTGATAATACAATGGGGCTAATCACCCCTCTTCTATTTTTTGCCTCATGAACGTTAATGAACTAAAATAATAGCATATAATAACTTGTTTGCAAGGTCACACGGAAACTCTCATTGAATAATGGACGGTGACAGTCACCGAATCTGGTTCAGCTAAAAAATAATATAAAGTCTCACGTTCTCAAAATTTTCTCCCAAAAGATTGCTAATGAATGGATATCAACTTGAGGAGCAAAGGTGCTTGTGAGAGTTTGATATGATGCGCGCTTTTGTGATTTTTCTTTTGTTTAGCTTTGGATTTAATCAGGTAAATAATCTTATTACAATTATTTGTAAATACTATTTACAACTTCTTAAAGCATACAATATTGGATTGTATGTTTGGATATGCTCACATGAATGTGACAAAATGACAATTATTTAGACGAAAAGGAGTGCGTGTGAAAGCTAAATTGCATTATTTGATTGGTTTTGGGTACTTCTATTGGAATACTGCAATACTGCAAGTAACGAATGTCCTCAAGTATCCTCTTTTTATTTTATTTTTTACGTTTTTATTTTAGTAAGTGACACAAAAATACAATACTTGTCACATGATTATATCTCTTTTCACATTAATTTTTTCAATTGAACTCGATTTTGCTTATCAAGCAGTTTCCGTATAAGTTAATTTGTGACACTCACGAAGTAATGAATTACCGACTGCATGGCCACAAAAATTTTATTTTATGTAACATAATAATTTCCTTTACGAGTTCAATAACGATGTGTGAAAAAATGATCTTATGTTGGATAAGAATTATTTTATGACACGTGTATACCTACGCAGATCTCACTAATCCTAATAAAAAATACGACGCAACAATTTTCATGATGTAACTCAGATGATATACATTACATTCATATGTTCGTGCAGCGGTGGTCCCTATATTTCTCTAATGATATTCCCTGTTTTTATTTGTCATATATTGTGCTCGCCATATCACTGCAAATTCTCACTTGTATCTTTTCAAATAGCGTAAGAAAATTATAATTATATTACTTTTTTGATTATGCAATCGCATGATCCTCGTCGCTGCTGGCGGCACATTTTTAGATGGAGAAATTTCCGTTTCGTTTCTTCCTGAACTCGTCCGTTTTTTGCTCACGTTATCTCATTGGTCATGCACATGAAACATACTTATATCTCATTAAAGCAGTCGTGTGATTTTTCATTCCCAAATTGATCTATTGAAAGGTTACAAGAATATAAAATTATAAATTGTTTCTCATATTCAAATGAATCGAGTACTATCGGAAGAAACATTCACACAAGTATTTTTTATTTAGGTATTCGATTTAGCATAAAGAAATGCACAAAAAATTCTATGCAATCTTTGAAGTATTATATCTAAAATCTACAAGTGCAAGAATGCATACGCTTATCAAATATGAGTCAAAATAACATCATAATACGTATATACATATATTTTAAAGTCATTCTTCAGGCTTACGAAGTTATAGAGGTTTATTATATGTCAGTGCCAAGCCAAGTCCTTTGAGAGTCTTGAGTGTGCTCGATCATGCGGAGACTTCCTCCACATATCCGCATAAATCTTTCATCTCTGAACATTGTTAATTTTTCAAATACCTATCGACCCACCCAATAATTCCAAGTGGTACTTTGTATCAACTACAAAATTTATGGTAAAACTATTTTATAGCGTGTAATGGTCATATTTTCTTCTTGCTGCATTTCCATCATTAGTTGCGGAAGTAGAAGAGGTGCGTGAAGTCCCATATTTAACCATTATTATAGTGGTATCACAGCTCTACGCTTGTTCGTCCAAATGCGAGTTATAATTATGCAACGAAACAACAAGACTGAGAATGTGTGTTATTGCACAATTGTCGTGAAGTATTTATATGTTTGTACAATGCCGCAGTCTATTTAAAACTAACTAGCAGCAGCGTCTTGATGTGAGGCATTCAGCACTGATTAAAGTGAGTATAAAACTGACTCTTCACAGTGCATAGTTCCTCTTTCCAGGACAGGGGCGCAATCCTGGGAAACGGTTGAGAGCATACACCTATTTTTATTTGGTATTAAATATTAGGGACATGCACTTCCTAATTACTGACATTAAACAATAATTAATATTCACAAATTAAATATTAACAAATCAATGGCGCATGTGAATAGGCACTTACCACTTTTTTGTCTATTCTACGAAACTGACCAACACAAGGATAGTAAAATGGGCGGTTTTCCCCCATCCAGCATTTACAATGTTTCTGGCGTGAAATAGTGTATATTGACTAAACACTAAACAGGCCCCCAGAGTCTGCCCACTGTTTCCTCAACATCATCGTGACCTATTATTTGCTCGTCATGTATCAATTACGCGAAACATCAAGAGGTGCTAAAAGGGATGCTCAACGCTAGTTAATGAGATCGTAAAATTCCCCTAAAATGAGTGTTGGCTTGAATGAATTGTTTTTGCTTTGTCATGTACTCAAAGTCAAAGTACTACAAGGGAGTGAATTACGTAAAGCTTCATCCAAGTTCTAAAAATTGCAAACAAAAAATTAAGGGTCAAATGATTCATCATCATAATTGTCCAAAACCGCATTGTTTTCATAGCGTTTCAGGGTTGAATGAAACATGAAATAAATAAGACGTGCATGCATGCACGCAATCAAAATGAGAATCGAATTTAAATCGATGACTAGACAAACGAAATTAGAATTCGATCGTGAAGTGCTGAGTACATTACTGCACATATATCAAGTCATATTTTTTTCAAAGATTTCCAAAGATAAAGTATAGATCAATTTGTAGTAATTCTGAAGTGGGGGATGAAGAGATAAAAAAGGAGGTGAAACATCTTGTACTCTTATTGGTTGCAAACTTTGTGCACTTCGTGCATACTACGTACCTATTCTGCATGTATTAATATACCTATGTACATGTACGTACTATCTCTAACCTTTCGCAAAACTAATCCCATAGGGGATCGTGATATATGACCGTAGATAGGTATATATACATTCGAGAGAAAAAACGTTAGTTATCTTGCAAAACTGATATATGATCATTTTCAGTTGATTATTTTTGTTTTGATCAGACACTCAGACACCTCATTATTCCACTACAAAAAAGTAGTAAAAAATTAATCGAGTATTATTGCGCGTCACAGTCTTTTTTTACAATACTTTGCTGACGTGTGGACGTGGACGTTCTTTGCCAATGAATGTGTGGTTATGGAGGGGTTTGTACGATTGGAGGTGTGTACTGGTCAAAGACACAGTTATGTATCAAAAAAGGAATATCTCCTTGAGGCACCCCATTCGTCAATTTGTTACAATTAGTCAATGAGTAAGAAATGCCGTGCTTAAATAAAATGATCAGAAGAGTCCTCGTTACGTCCCATTTCTCCGCTTGCTTAGGTACCATTATCTTTTTAGTTAATACGCACAGATTTTGCAGAATTCTACTTTTGTTTTTGCAGCGATATTGATGCATGATAGGTTTTCCAAGAAAAGAAGCATTATCTACAGTATACTTTTGTGCTAATGCTAATTTTGCTCATTGATTGAAAATTTGTTCTTTTCGTTCAATTTGTTTTGCACAACTGCACACATTGGCTGTGGGATCAGATCATGTGTATTAATTATGCAATTCTTGTTTCCGCCAAGAGAACTAAACTATCAATCACTTCGCTGGGGGATTGATCAGACAGAACTCAAATAAAATGCTTGTTATTTCAGAGAAAGTTACATAAGGAATGTGAAAAAGCCTTATACCTGAAGGTTCAAAGCAAATGAAGCAAATGGATTTAAGTTATCAAAAACCCAAGATATTTATAGATTTCTTCAAGCTCCTTGTACCAGGAGTCTTCTCTCTCGCATAAAATTCATCAGAGCTCACTTAGCATAATAAAAAACATGGCGAAAAACCCACAACCGCAAAAAAATGATGTCGACTTATGCATTAGTAATCAAAGAAAGTACGACAGCCTGCTTGCAAGTAATATGCGAGGAAATTTTGTGGATGCAAATACTTACGTACGTGAGATGTTCATGCTGCACCGTTTCTTTCTGAAATAAATGTTGTGCGGTCACGCTGTTCAGTGCAGTCGTAAACGATTTGTGCATTTGTAATTTCTGCCCATCGACGCATACAATAGTTAACTAAATTAGAAATGCAATTTAATGTTTTTGCTTCTCCATTTCCCTTTGCTGCTTGAGAATGAGAATACATACTCTGACAAAAAAATTAGCTCATTTCACATTTGCCTCAACCTTCCCTAATATTTGCACGCACTTTTATGTAACTACTGTTTCGTGATGAACTTTGGGGTTTTTAGAAATGAAAAAAAAACTATTCAAATGGTATGTCACTGCATTGTACTGGCGGTTAACGAACAAAGATTGACAATGAGATAAAATTCATTTTTTTATCTAAATAAAGTAAAACAATACGTTCCCTGATTACATGTGTGGAGTTTGTAATTTTTTGAAGTCCTTTACACTGATACACATTTGTGGCCGGCAGCTAATTCGTGTAGACCTCCACAACGGGGTTTATATTAGAATTTGAAAAGTAATTTTTACTAAACTTATTACAGAAGAAAATAAATAGAAAAAAACGAAACAAAGTCGTGTTTGATTTGGTACCATAGCCCGCATAATGTACATATGTGGCCCGTGTGGCCGTATCAGGCACACAGACCCACCTCACAATGTGCATAAATTTGCAAATTTTTTGAAATCCAGACAAAGATGTGAGGTGATTCAGGTGATACGATATGATTGTACATCAGTTCTGCTCACGTTTTCGTCAATATATAAAAACATGCAATATTGCTTCAATGAACGTGTCGGCATGATCATTAATGGCGATTATTTCAAGCCACAACAAGTGATTGTGGAGTATAACATGTGACCGAAGTGGTAATATGCATTATATCTGATAACAGGTCACTTTTCATTTCACATAATTGTCTTAAAAGCAGTCAAATTAAAGTGCATACAGTAAGAACTTAAAGACGATTGCACCAACATCCTTTTTCCGCCTGTCTTCGGCTTTTAGACATCATTAATTTTACGATAATTGTAGATTTTTTTTACAATGCAAGCTCATATTCTGATAACGATTTTTGTTCTGATGAGCTTTAAGCGAAAAATGTAGAGAAGAATTTGTATATATATGCTTTGCGGAGGTACGACTTGGCGGGGATGGGACACATTTGAGGATGTCATAAAAATGTTGTGAAATTTACAATCATTTCCATTGTTAGCAAATACTGAACACAGGAACTAAAGAAGGTAAATTCGGAATGCGAATGTATTAAATTACCACTCCATAGGCGATGTCTTTTGAATGACCTATAAGAGTCATAAGGTAAAAAAAATATGGGCTAACTACATGTGATTTAGGTACTCTGCAAACTGTCAAGCTGTTCATCGCAGAAGTTGAGTAGTCATAATTTCCATCAGAACAATACATAAAATGATTGCTATTTCAATCTAATTATTTGTAAATTGTTCTTTCTCACGCATATTCATAATTGTCTGAACATCTTTTCCCATGCTGCAGTACGCAAAGTAGAAAAAAATGCATTTTGTGAGTTTGTGACTTCCAATTCAAATCATAATTCTGTCTCAGATTATCATTTATTCCAAAGTGTTATTCATTAAATTACTTACGAATATTTTGTACATGTGTAAACCAATTCACTCCCGGAAATATAACAATAATGGTACGCCAAGCGCACCTAACAATGATTACATACATATAGTGTCTTCCAAAAAGGTCTTCCTGAGAGAGGACTGAGGATCTTCTGACAACGTCACAAAATAGTAAGTGTATTTAAGAAATTCTTGCGTGTCCAACTGAGAAAATGTGCAATTCGGTGGAAGATAAGCATGACTGCGGAAAACAAATACAAGAATTTCCCATTTGCTTCAGGGCCACTCTCACTTCATCCACATTTAATTGTTTATAAAATATTTATAAATATTTAATAATAAAGATTATATACTAGTAGAAGTAGAGAGGTAAGCGTAAAGAAGGTTAAACTTGTCCTTGGCCAAGTGATCTATTTTGTTTCAGCTTAAATTAATGGTAGGCCCGCAACACATATCAGCACCCTGTTTATTATATGTGAACTGAGAGAACAATCCAAAAACTGCATAATCATATTATTATGTACCCAAACATTGTTATATTCTGGGAACGGTACCATACGAAAGTTATTAGTCTGTCTGCGACGATTAACTTGAATAATATAAACTTGAGATATGTCTTGAGAGTATAGTAACACATGAGTGAAGTGAACTGAAATTGGGAAATCCTAAAAGTTGGAGTAAACAATGCAATGCGATAAACGTTGAACGTGACCTATAGACGTGACAAGCAAACCGCTTTGATGAAGGTTTTTGGATGAAGGGATAAAAACCTTCTAAACGTAGACTATCGAAAAACCTTGGAGGAATATTTCGCAAATAAATGACGGAATCATTTTCTGGGATAACATCCCACAATTCGGTTGGGTACAAATACGGGGGGGGGGGGGGGTAAAATTAATAATTGACTTCCGTTTGTCCAGATACTTAAGTATCTTTTATTTTTAATTATCACACCAGTGGAGAAGATCACAAGGTTGATTTTATGCACGTGCGAGAATCAAGCAGTGTGAAATGTGCCGAAATACCATACACACGTGTGCGTCTGCATTCTTTTTGAAGGCGTGGACTAATATTGAGCAAACGAGAGTGCCCCTCCTCCCCTATACGTAATTTAATTAATACTAAAAATGTTTTCTCCAAGTAATAAAATTTACCTATAATAATACATTTTATTAAATATTTCATGCCTGTGACGTGCGTTGAACAATAATTATGAAAGTATTAATATCAAAAGGTGTCAAAGCTTGACTAATTGAATTGGAATGCATTTAATCGACGTATTCACAAAAAAGTCATTTACGAATTCGTAACACACGTCGTACATTAATACATCGGATTGATTAAATGTCTGTCGTGAAACTATTATATTGATCAATCGAGGATTTTGTCTCGACCCAATGAGACCATTCGTTTTGGCAGGCTCCCACAAAATTTACTTCATGCGACGTAGGTTTTAGGCCCCATATATTACATAGTTTTAGAATTATCAGGTATGTTATCATTCTTGTATCCAATTAAGTTAATTTTGGCTACTTATTACAATAACTCACTTCATTATACAATGTACAAGTCAAGTCACATGTATGACAATAATAAAATGCGTCATTGCTTTTTAAAGTAGTGCTCAAGTTACATGTAAGTACGTACCATTTCATAATGATATCATATTTTTAATATGCATGATGTTACTTTTTATCGTTCCTGAATGCTATCTTTCCTTACCCCTTCGCAATCTTAAAAAATGCATAGTATTCCAAGCCAAGTCCAGACCAAGATCTAAATTATATCAATAACAATTTATGGAGTTCATTGCCACATCTTCACTAGTACAGTATGTACATTTATTTTGGCATCGTGTATATAGTTTTCAAGTGCCCTATCTGGATGCTCTTCAGAAGGGTTTATCCACAGATTAATAGCTCAAGATGCTCAACACATATATAAAATTCTTGATTCTTGGAGGAGGCAAAAGCGTACCTAAAAATGACCCAAAAGTACTCAATCCATTTTTAGTGAGGTGTGCATCAAGCTGTCAATCACTAGCATGCAATATATTTCTGTCCTTTCGTTCATTAACTAAAGTCCTTGTCTTAGCTGCACATTGCAAATGTGAATGGGTTGGTTGAACCGCTAAAATCCATTTGCAGTACTGGGCTAACTAACAGAAAGTCAGTCAAGCGTGAATGACACACACTTGAGACAGGCATTTGGATGTCATACAAGGGTAAAAATGTTCACTGCCAAATTATGGATGGGGTGAGAATGAGAAGCTCGTCATAACCGCTACCTCAAGACGATCAATCAAATATTACAGTAGCACTATTCGTTGAGACTCACAAATGTAGTATTAGTATGACATGTGTGGTGTTAGTAAATGAAGTAAGAAGTAGCTAGTATGGTTAGAAGATAATGCAATGTAAACAGGGCTTGACGATGTAGGTATCTGGTAAATAGCCATTAGTCTAATGTTATGGTTATTTAATCGACGCTGGGTTTAACACAACCACACGCAGGCGTATCTACCTAAGACTAGATTTTTACGACATCGATATTTGTTCGCTTCATTCAACTGACTCGCTGAGCAAATCGATATTTTTGCAATACTCATATTCCAAAAAAAAACTCTCATTCGAGCTGTGATGTGATATAATAATCGTAAGGTTGAAAAGCTGCATTAATACACGTATTATAAGTTTCATCGTTCGAGAGATATTCGCGTCCCTGTCTTCCAATGTTCCAATCCATTATATATTTTTGTGCATTTTTGCATACTCGGTCAATGCTACAACTGCAAAGGACTTCCAGATATTATTTTTTTGCTATTGTGAAATCAGAAAAATATGTACTCACATTTGCTAGTATATTAATTTACCTTGTATCGGAAAGGTTTATTATTGATTTGGTGTACAGTACAAAAAACAAAACTCTTAAAAAGCTTGGCTTATCCAAATCTAATGTTTCACAAAAAACAATGTTATCACTTATATGTTTTTACATTAATTTCATAGAAATTTATATACATTATGTCGTTTTGTACACATCCATCCTAAACTATTGACCTGAATTCCAAAGAACTTTTGCCATTCACAATTGAAGCATATTATTTATTTATTGTTATTGATGTGCACTTCGTCGTAAGGAAGTATTACGAAAAAATCGTAAGACGGGACTTTTACTGGTTTCCGGTTCCTGCACTTTCTCCGCCATTAAATTCAGTTCATTCAAGTACACCATTTTACAATGATATGGTTTAGGGCTACATGGTAATTCAGCATCGCTTAAAATTTCTGTGGATATTTGATCGTCCTGATTTTTAAACAAAATACAAAAATGCAATTCAAGTGAATTATCATTTCACACATTTAACTGATAAAATGTCGAACCACGCCTTTTAAATAAGATCGGCAATTTAGTAGTATTTTTTGGCATATCGACAGCACTTACATACTCTAACAATGCCATGAATGTTTGATTTCTTGAGCCAATCCACTTTATGGTTGCACGCTTTTCTTCTGATCTAACAAAGATCCTATCACCAGCATTCCATTTTGCCTTCATATCGTCATCTTTACGAACGGAGAACGTTTAATGTTTAAATAATTTACTTTTAAAATTTATATAAATGATAATTACTGCGTTACTGTATTTACTTGTAGCTAAACGTCCGAAATGCCGTGAAAGGATAATTCGGTTCATAGGAACGATTTGATCTTTCACGAAAGGCGAAAACTTTCCCTTAAAACTCCCAGTTCGACTTGTAGATTCTTGTTTGGACGAGTTACTGGGACTGGGATCAGAATCCTAAAAATGTACGTTTAATATTGCTTTGAAGACTATGAAGCTGGCAATTAACTCATGAAATGCAAATGTATATATACCTTGTGAACTTTCACCATAAGCTCCGTCACAGTTGCTCGTGTGTAAGTACCATTAGTATTCTGAACAAACACTTTCTCCCCAACTCGAGTCATATCCTTGTCTTGCAACGTCTGGAGTTGATTCCTCAATCGAGTATTCTCCGCTTGTAATCTTCTATTTTCTGCGATTATATCATTGCCAGAAGAGTCTGAAGATACGCCTTTCAAGTGGACTTTAATAAGCTTTGTTGTTGTGAGATCTTTTAAACATTCTGAGTTTGGACAACTTCGTCTGCAAATCAAAATATCTTCAAAGCAAGTCCGATATATAAGAGGTGATATATCTACGTTGAGCTTATATTTTTTACCTATTTGGCAAACCTTTGTCAGCCAACTTAAGTTTTTCATGGACCAATGCACCTTCCAAACATCGAAGGTGATACAGATGACCACATTGTGTAGCCAGTATCTGATTCGCCTGCAATGATATATTTCTTATTTTAATGTCCGCGAGGGAGGACTCTGAGGGCTTGTTAATTGCATCGAATGCTTTATCACAAATGGCACATCCAGGTACTTTAGTGCAACTGTCGATTACAGGAAGTGGGTCGGGTTTCCTTTGTCGAGATATCGACATGATTTAAGATGCTCTAGGAAGGTGACGATGCGAATAGTCTTAGTCACACTTTCATAAGCAAATAAACATATTTTCTGGATATCAACCTGTGTTGTCCAGTACAGTCTAGAACACCAAACGAGGGACAGTAGCAATCACGATCATGATATTCATGAAGATGAGGCCTAATCAATAACGCATAGTATTATTATGTAAGTTTCCCACATTTTATATTCACTCTGGTTGTAATCTGCTTGTATGCCGATAAAATGAGATATCAGTATAGTGATATTGCGCTCAAACCTTATCATACATGTCCTCTTTACAAGGAACGGAGTTATCTAGTCGTAAGTGAAATGATGCAAAAATTACTGTCACCTAACTGATTTACTGGATGCTCGTCTAGCTTGCTCACAATGACAAACTTAAAACTATGGCTATATATATGCGTCATGATAATGCAAACAAGAATTGAGTCCATTCACGTTATCAATTATGATATTATGAACATTACTTTACACTGCAACTAGACACGTACTTGCAGCATTGCAAATATGCAGGTACATGATGTTAAAGGAAAACATGAGAACAGTTTCATACGCACGTAGGTATACATGTGTGATTGTGAGTAATGATGCAAAGATATTTTTTTTTTGTATTTCGCAATTTTTTTTGCTACATATATATATATGTCCACCCGCACCAACGGCAGCTTAAATTCTAACTTTAGAATAATTAATTTTCAAATGGATACATATTTTATTTATATACCATTCTAGGTACATATTTATTATGTGTATGCTTGTAAGATTGATTAAGATATTGATTAACGCAAAACGAAAGGACAAAGGACAAGCTCTAATGATTTAGGCGAACGAGTTTCGAGCAGGTAAATAAAGGAACATGCGGCATTCAGTTAATAGCTTATATTGTAGATCTGAAAAGTCTCCTTCAACTTTAGCGTTATCCGAACTGATTGACTCCAACCATTTATCAAAGTCTGGTAACTCTTCCATCTGTATCAAAAATATAGTAATGTGACAGTTTCAGCGTGCATTTATATATGCATGCATAATCAAAATTTACGTTTCACACTGCTTTCGCATTTTACCTTTGGTCTCCCATCAATAAAATCATAAATATATCTCCAATTTGCTCCCTCATCACTCCTCGGCGTATCCCTCAAAAATGCCGTGTATCTGTTATCTTTCAGGCAAATCACAGCAGCCAATTCCAACGTTATGGAAGGCATACTTATTGCCTTGATCGGTACTAAATCCAACTTGTGGTACATTTGATCATGTATTGCTTCGAGGAGAACGCAGCAGTCTTCACAAAACACTACTGGCGATTTCCCACTTATTCTCGAACAAGTGGCACATTCCAAGGTAGCAATTTTGTTGCAATAACACGCTTCACCAGCCGGTTTCTTGACATCTATGAGCGGTATAAGAGTCACTTTGCCAGCGTCTTTTTTTTTGCTTAATTTGTTACCAGATTTTAGTTAAATCAAACCAACCTTTTTCCAACATCTGCTCAATATTTAGAGTTAGACTAGGAATTACAGCTTCATAATGAATAATTCCTTCTTCCGAGTTTGGCATTTGTAAGATGAGAGCAGGACTTGGCTCATCTCGAAGCTTAAGATTGTCTTGAAGTGCCAAGCTCCTCTCAAATAGTTGTTGCACCGAGGGTTTTCTTGCTTTATCCGTGAAATCTATGAAAAATTGGTGAATGTAGTCGCACATGTCGAAAGAATAGCTGATGAATGGGGGCATCTTGAAAACGTACTCAAAAAGTATCGTCATAAGTTCCTCCAAATCTGAAACGGTTCAATATGTTTCGTTTCTATAAAAGTTGTAATCATCAAGTATGCTTTCAATAAATGTGCCTTATTATTCCAATTTTCTATATCTACCTAAGCAGCTAGAGCATAAATGCGCGATTGTCTCATACAATCGTGAAGAGTATCCAACAAAATATTCTCTCGAGTGTCTGTACGAAGTGACAAATTCGTCCCTCAAAATGTTCTGAACTGTCTGCTGAATACTGTCGCTTGTGGAAGTTCCCAACAGAAGTGCTTTGTCAAACACATCGCATCCATGAAAAAGTGCTGAAAATGTTATGTCAAAACAGTTTTGGTTAAAGGTGCTAGCATTTCCTTGCAAATCCGGAGGATATTTTGGATCTATGAAAACGTCCGTTTGGAGTTCGGTTTGGATTAGTGGAGAGGATGTTGTTGACGAAACTGATGGCTCTGTCAAATTTGTTGCAGTTATGCGAGACTCGTCGTTCGGAGTTTCTTGTTGTGGAGAACTATTGTTCCCTTCGTTGCTTTCATTTTCTTGAATAATTCCACCCTCAACGACTGACACCTGAAGCTCCCCCATGTTCAACATCAAAGGTCTTGCTGGTACCGGTGGCAAGTTGTCTGGCTGACATTCCTGTGCATTGCATTGCGCATTAGAATTGTGATATTAAAATTTCATAAGATCCTGGGATGAAATTCAATTTACCATTTCAGTAACATTGTTGTAGTCGTGATCTCTAATGTGATTCCCTTTGGTCTTGTTTGGAGGCCTTTCCAGGTCTTCAGCAAATGTTACATGCTTCGTTTTTGCATCCTATGGGAGAAGCGATGAATATATGACATCTCAACCTCCACCCAATTTTTGCGTTATTTGCCATGAAATTTATACACACCTGAGTCTGGAAGGACTTTCCAGGACCAAAGATCACGTAATCTCTTTGTTCGGAATTTTGTACGGCAAAAGTCTCTGTTAGATTATTATTCTGTGTTGGAGACATCGGAGACATCGGCTCATCAGTGACTGGTAAGTTGGTTAAGGAATCGCCATAGTTGACATCATTATTGGTGTTAATGGGTGAACGTTGAGCGACTGGAGAGTTTCCGGATAAGTCCATTGTCTGTGAATAAAAGGACAACGTATATAAAATGAGAAATTACTCTGTAACATCACCTTTCAATTAGCAAATCAGAAATATGTTACCGATCCAGAGCTGTGGATGTGATCATATGATGTGACAGGTTTCACTCTCATTTCCATTCCTCCAAAATATGAACTCATATATTCTCCAGGCAAGCTTAAGGTGCTGTTGCGAAACGAAGGCATTTTTGGTTGTAGGAACATTGTTGGTGTTGACGGGCTTGACGGCTCAGAAATAAATACATGTTCGTTCTCATGAATCACGTTATTCGAAACATTATTCGTTCTGTAGTCCTTTTCTAAGACAATCTCTTCAAATGGTACGGTCCATTCTTGCTTTTTGTCAAAGCGAAAAGATCCTAAAAGACCTGAACGCTGATTTTGCCGTATCTTCTTGTCCTTAAAATGTCAATTTGGTTCTAAGTTTTATTTTAAGTCAAAGTTTCAAAAATGCCGATGAAATAAGTTTGTGAGTTTGAGATCTTTTTTAAAGCATTACCAACTTGAGCTTCACCCACAGCGATCCATCTTTCTTAAAAATTGACAGTACAATTCCTGACAAAGGAACACTGTCCTTTTTCAACCACACAACTCTGTCATTTTTAACAATTGTAGAGAATTCCTCTGCAGACAAGTAATTTAGTTTAGTTGAGGTTAATTAATGTTTCAGGAATGTGGTGTGAACTAACGAAACCTTTTGCAATGTTCACAGATTGATGGTACCTTTGCTCATCGTAGGTGATGGAGGTGCCAACGCTTTATTCAGAAGTAAGTCATTCTCATGACGGAGCTGCTGCACATATATCCCAAGTTGGTGACAGTGTATCTCTAAATTTTCCATTTTTTCCAACAGTTTAGCTTTCTCAAGGGCGTCACGGTGGTCTTCCATGAGATAAATACGTTTGATTTGGTCATCATACACCTCCACCTGACAGGTTGGGCAAAGGTCTCTAACATAAAGACAGTGTAACATTCACCAATTTTGTCTACTTATTTAAGCAAAGTATTTAACTTTATCGTGCTTAAAGTTCTTCGAAATAAATTATGCTCATCTTACGGAATATTTCCTGTCACACCCTGGTTTTGCATCTTCTTTTTCTGAGTGCGAAACCAGCTTTGCAGGCATTCGCAATGGTAAAGATGGCCACATCCTGTGGTAATCACTTGGTTTTCAATCAAACTGTTAAGGGATCCAACGGCAGAACTCCCAGGAGCCCCGTTGAGCAGTTTGTCTTTGCATATGAGACAGATAATCGACATATTTGTCGCTAATAAGTTTCCGCGTTTGCACTTTAGCTTTTCAAGGTCTCCACCTCACATAGTTTCCTCCCTTCCAGTAAAAAATGTTGAGTTCGGTTCCCCTTGGTTCACAATTATAAATAAAGATCATTCTCCTTGAATGATATGATGTGAACTATACATGCTCCTGAATATAACCTACGTAATTGCACACATGTCCAGGTAAAAAACATCGTAAGTGGTAATAGACGTAATCGGCAAAGTCATAGAATGATGTATCGGCTTGCGTTGGGTAATGGAATTTACACCTTTCAGGATAGATCAAAAGTGTGGATTAGCAGTCATCGTAAACGTTATCAGCATCGGTGATAGCAAAACAAATCATTTTACATTTTCCATTTTAGATAATGTTCCACCCACACATGTAATGCGACATGTTCTCGGCGAATGCTCATATGCCTCTCACCCATTTCATTTTAGCTTTTTCAATGTGTTATATTCATTGTATGTTTTGTTATATTTTGACTAAATAAATTTCATTAAAATGTATCAGTCTATCAAAAAAGGGTGAGAAACCAATCGTTTAAGAGTGAATGGAGATGAAGAGTACTAGAATTTGAAAATATAGTCTAATTTCGATCCAATATGTGAAACCTATCCATCATCTTCCCAAGTTGTATCGTTGAGTATTGAGTTGTATTCTACATGAATGTTTGCTTTTTTCTTTGTTCAATTTAGTCCATGCACATGAATACCTTTTTATCGTTATTTTTATGCGACTGCAAGCAGACCAGACATGAAGTGGAAATTCGTAATGATGTGCCTATGGAGCACGAGATGCGTATATGAGCCATGATGTGATGTAGTAGATGCGCGTCGAATAAGTATCTAATCTAGCATGATTCGTGTAGAATTGAAATTGGTAAATCTCATGAAAGACGACAGTTACGTCAATATTTTCCTTTCTAGACAGCACCAAAGTACGAGAACTTGTTCCAAAGTTCGAGGTACATTGGACATTACATGGTCCAGGCGTCTGCTATCTACTCCAGGGGTACTCTTTGATATACTGCATGCGTCAACCACAATGGGTTAAAGCCCGTAGACCAAGGAGAAATCAGACTTAGCAACCAAAAACTGGTATACGATGCCAGCAAACATGAAAAATATTTGTGTAATTTTTATAACCTGCATTCGAAGTAGAACGGTAGAAGCATTGTAGAAGTTACCGGAAGTGTATCTCAACTTGATCTCAACTACCTCCTAACCGCTCTCAGCTCATTCTAATTGAGTCAGTTCCTGAATTTTCCGAAAAATCGTTTCTTTAAAATCAGAAAGGGAAAGGAATTCCATGTGAATTTCAACATGGTAGTGAGAGTGGATGTGGATCTCGATGCTGACCAGATCGGAAACAAAATTCGTGATTTCTTCACGTTCAAAACTAGGAGACAAAAGTTATCGACCCGACATGAGATCGTCGTGGATCCTGGGTCTTTTCTCATAGGAGCATTTGGTACAACCTGCCGGTTTAAGTTTTTGTTTGAAAGTGCACTGAAAAGGACACGTTATATGAGCTGAATACAACGAAATTCTGTTTGTTACGTTTATGCATGCATGATTCGATGACAAATAATTACAAAATTAATGTAAATTCATTGCTGATATTAAGGTGCCGTTGCCGTTGGACTTATCGCTGACGAAAGTCAGGAGCTTCAACATATAAATTCTTCTCCAAATCGGGAACTTTTCCTCAACTCTGCTCTACGAATTGTAACATATCCATTCAAGTCTGCAGTCAGGTTTCTTGCAGGCGGATGTATATATGTAGTACTGGATACCTGCATTATTCGTGTAAGAACTTATAAAAATTAAAGACATTGTAATTAGAAAGGATTATAATTTACACATTTATTTTGTTTGTTTTTTGTCAATCAGCTTCTCGGCTACAGAGCCCCATTTCTTGCTGGAGCAGCCACTGGTCTGCTTTTTGCAAGTGGGGGTAAGTTGGAGATTATGAGTTTTCCTTTATGAATTTAAACATTATCATTTAATATAACGAATAACGATACTAATATTGTATCTGTATCTTCCTTCCAAATCCTTTTAGCGAGAAGTAGCATATTCCTGGGGTCAGTATTGGGAATGGCACTTTTTGCTCAGATAGCCGATATGATGTTCGATTCACTTCTCCAGTCACGAACTTAAAAGCTGAATAGGAACAATGCATCGGACGCCTGTTGTAGTATTCGTACAATTTTGAGAGGGTTATATGAAGAATTGCCAGAGAGCTCGATAAAATAAATATGACATAATTTAGCGTATATTTTCAAGGTGACGGCAGTGTTTTCGATTTATTGTCTGTTTCTATCATCGCCATTTATCATAAATAAATGCAAATGACTGAACATGGCACTATTGCAATCGTTTCTCTCACGGACGATTTGCATACTATAACTTAATCTAAAAAGTTGAACAAGTAAGTACATTCAAATTATTGCGACTAAATTGCAAGAGATTGTGACAAGACCTGGTTATAGATCACGATTATTCTTATTGCGAATCCTTTATGTCATTCTAAGCACCATCTTAAATTTAAGAACGGGTCCAAAATACCTGCACTCTGAACCACAAGTACGCATATAATATCCTCCACTAATCATGAAAACGGGACAAGTTTCTAATCAATCACATGGAACAATTGGAAGGTTAAACGAAGATGGAAGGTCAACATTAGAGTCCCTTATTGTAGTAAACTTCGGTTACAGGTTCAGGCAGTTTTCTAATTCTTTCCTGTGGACCACAATGAAAAATGAAACAAACATTTAGTCAAGCCGTAATCGATCATCGTGATAAAAATAAATGCCGTCATGACTTAATACCTGCAACTCCGGCTCCAGTTGTGTGACCTTGATGGAAGCCTGTTGTGGAAACAGAGCACAACACATGGGGGTAGCAAACGTATAGCAGAGACCACAAATGAGTGTTTGAATAGGGACGGATGTCCACCGGAACCGGAACCCCTTCTTCTCCAGGTGATTCATGAAGAATGGCGGCAACACTGGATTGGATTAGAGTTGAACATTTATAGGGTCACGTCACGTAGTACAGAATATATAGATACATGGCATTACACTCGTTGAAGCTTAATTTTGTTAACTCAAGGTGGAGCTTACCAAACGCAGGCGCCGCCATTAACACGCGGCTAACCGTTACGGCCCCTATTCCATCCTTCGCGGCGTTAGCAGATTTTCCCAGCTCATTTCCGTTTTTATCAAGCACAGGTATCCCTTCAGTCAACTCCCTGAAACGTTCGCAATACCACCAATAAACATCGATTACGCAGGTCCTAAGATTTGAGCACTACCAAGAGATAACGACTCACTTCATTCGCATCAAGGGAATGTTGATGCAGTTGGCGACTGCGATTGCTGCGAATGGAACGAACCGACCCACAAGTGGTGGCGCTTTCTGAAAATCGTTAAAGGATTGCGGTATTGCGGATGTAGATGGCAAGTTGGCATTCTCTGTTTTTAAAGATTTTCGTTACCTTCACTAAGCTGTTCAATGACAAGGCAGCTGCTAAAGCTCCGCCTGTGGCACAAACGTAGGATACTCCTAACTGTCTACGGGATCATATTTTTATTAGTTTAGTCAGGTATTGGAGTTAACAAGTATATAACATACAAATTAATCATACGGGACAGATATAGGAGAACTTCCACTTCTATTCGTATAGTTGACAACAGCGTTAAATGACTGATTGAACCATTGCCAGAAGATAACTTCGCGAGGTGTTCTATAATAGTAAAAATGATTTTAAATCTTTGATGAGACCACGAATTTTTAAAAAAATAACGGAAAGGAATATCTTACTTATAAAAACTGAGCATACAACCTCCAATGAACATGCACATCGGAAGTTGAGCGGACATTCGTCCTATTAAAATCATTTTTTCTCCAGTCTCCGGATGGAAAGCTGTAATTTTATGTAATTTATATTTATAAATAATAAATATATATTTATCATTTATAAATCATCGTGTGAATATACATCATCATCATCATCATCATCACCTGAATCATAAATATACTTCGCATTCCAGATTTCATCCTCAGGTAGATCAACTTTTTCACCTTTCCTATAAGCAGTGGCAAATTTCATACAAACTTTCACAAGCAAAATACATCTCGGCAATCTTGTGTATCATATCATCTAAAATATATACCTGTATCGTGTCACAATGTCTTTGGCTCGGTCCAGTTCATCCGACGTACGGAGAAGATTCAAGGGATAAGTTGTTATGAAGAAATGTCTTAGCCTCCCATAGTAAGTACTTTGATCCCATCTTGGCTTTTCAATGTTGAGTCTCGGCTCTTCCATTTTCGACATTCTACCTCCTGCAGTAAGAGTGGTGACCGTAACTGGACATAAATATATAATTAGTGAAACTTATATGAGTTTTAAAAGAATGTACAAGAATTAGACAAAAAAGATTGGTGGTTAAAATAAATCTTCATATACCAATATAATGTTCTTCCCAATTTCCCATGCACATTTGGCTTTAGCTGGGATATTTAACACCCATACTATAATACTTTACATGAGAGATGAAAAGTCCCTATTGATATACATACGTATCAAAGGTATAAATTCCTTCGCTATTATAACCACATTCAGGCTGAGGTTTAAACTCGATGAACATACGTCCAAACTGGATAATTGGACGAAAGCATAATTCATTATGAACTCGGCAAGGCATTCGGATTATGATGCTTCGCCGGGAAATTTCTGAACATTGTGTGGTATTGTGGCTTTTTAGACGTGGTTAGCCAACCCAACTATGAGCGGATGGAATGATTTTTATGTTTTTCCGTTATCCTATTTAAAAAATATGTTAGCTATTGAGTCAACCAAATCAGATGAGAAGAGGAGGGCTACATCCTCTTACAATTTTGTAAGATTTGATAATTTTAGAATCCAAGCAAATCCATACGTTGTACGTTGCAACACAACGGCATTTTGGAAAACGATTCTCATTCTCAAGCAATTGCACCAACGGCAGACTTGAAGTTGAATTGAAACCAATAAAATGTCTACGGTAAATGGGCCTTGTTATTCAAAATTTCATGGAAGGCTTCCACTTCCAGAATATTTAATAGAGAGCTAATCTGATCTTGTACATCATCGCAGTGCAACTCTGATAACGACAACGAAAGTTGTCGACCCCATTTTGGGGGTATTGGATATTGCTGCCGTGGTCAATGCATTGGCATACCTTTAAAACTGCATGATGGCATGCAACGAGGCTGCGAACCGGACGAAAGTTGGAATTCAACCTGGCCAGCGGATAATAATGGCACTTCGATAAGTACTCAAACCGCCCGAGACACATCTTTGGTAATATTTTACCTTCTGTGAAGCGATTTAATAATTCTAAAATGAACACTTTTATGCCTTAAAGTGTTGTCGTTTCTTTCAGTGTTTACATAAATCTGAACTTTGTCTTCCCGAAGGAGTTCAAAAATGTTGTAGTGGGTTATGCGAAATACGTCCTGGAGATTCATTTGGAACATGTGCGGATAATACAGGGGTTCGAATTGAACATGCTTTCAACTTTGGTACGGAGGGAGTAGATGTAATGCATTTCTTAAAGATCTTATGATTTTTTCACTTTCCTACCAGTGTTTAGCAGAGGGAGCAACCTGCACTGCAACTGGAAGTTTGGGAATTTGTTGCAGCGAGTTTTGTCTTGTTTTTGAATCTCAAAGCGTTGGAAAATGTGAGATGGTTCCAACAAAGTCCCCTCCCCCGGCATCAAGCCCCAGAGAGACGAATAATAGCAATAATGGGAATTTATGGCTTGTATACTCTTCAGTTACAGCAGGACTGGTAGTTTTGCTTATTATAGGATTTGTGTGGCTGTATAAGAGACAACGGAAGGTGCACTTGCTAAAATAATTGTCAATAATGCGCTTTATAATGCCATTAGCATAGCAAAAATAATCCTTCCACATGAACGATTTGAAAATGAATGGTATTTTTTTTGTAAATTAGGTAGAGAAAAAGTTGTCTAAAAGAGAAAAGGAACTTTTCTTTTATGGGGACCCCGAGTCTGCTCATTTGAATGGATATGCACACGAAGTCGTTGACCAATTACCGTATAATCATGACCTCGAGATTTCTAACACGGCTTTTACCATTAGTTCGTATTGTCTACCTTTCATTCTTCTAAAATGTCATTTTCAGTAAACGAGGCTTTCTATTGGATACTATATGCACATATTACAGTATTAATTGTCCTTTTAGATAAAGTAAAACAGCTTGGTTCCGGAGCTTTCGGGATGGTTTACAAAGGAAAAGTTCACAATAAGACCGTTGCAGTCAAAACAATTCGTCACACCGTCGACGACGGGTCAGGTTTGAAAGCGTTATTGTCAGAAATTAAAATATTGCAGTATATCGGGATGGCTGAAAACATCGTCAGCATGATTGGATGCAACACAAGCAACATAGAGGATGGTCAGTCAAGCATGATTTATTAACACACGCTCATGAAACCGAAACCGACACCCTTATTTTAAATTTCCCCTGATTGCATATGCAGGCGAAGTATATGTTTTTCTGGAGTTTTGCTCACTTGGAAGTTTGGAGAGCTTTCTCCGAAAAAACAAATATAACTATGCATCCGACATAGATAACATGGATGAGGCGTAAGTTTATACGTGTGTAATGTGTAATTATTCTTAAGATTTTAGGATGCAAGCCCACCTCAAATCTCAGTAAATCAAGGTTTACTATTAATAATTTTAGCGAGTATGATAATGCACCTTTACTGACGGAGTCTGCGATAACTCAATCTGATTTGCTAATATGGTCCTTGCAAATAGCAAACGCAATGAAATATTTGGTCATCAAAAAGGTAAATAAGTATTGGGCAATACCTTTTTTATTTGTAAAGCTGCTCTGGAAAGGATTTGGGCCATTGTAAAATGCATGTGCCATTATCACCGTGATACAATGTATCTGATTTTGTGATGGATCACTTTTCGCTTCGTTGTTTTGGTTCAAGGTAATTCACGCGGATCTCGCAACTCGCAATGTTTTACTGCTGCGTAAGGACTGCGTGAAAGTAACAGATTTCGGTTTATCACGTCGGCTCTATGAGTACAGTAATTACGTGAAAAAACAACAGGTAGATTGCCAAAAAATGTGCGTTGGATGAAACAAATATGCTTGGCTTGAGTATCCTTATCAATAGGTTTAAACTTGTAGGAACCTCTTCCTTGGAGGTGGATGGCTTTGGAATCTCTTCAACAATTATCCTTTTCACATCTATCCGATATTTGGTCTTTCGGGATAACATTTTGGGAGATTTACTCTCTTGGAAATGTCCCATATCCCGGGCTAAGTTGGACTTCAGAGTTTGTCTCAAAGTTAGAGAACAATTTAAGACCAACTAAACCTACCGTTGCATCACCAGAATTGTAAGCCAATTTTAGCTTATTCGTGTCATCATAAATATGCGATAGTTACTGATTGGTGCAATTTTATTAGTGTCTCGGTTTTATATTGCATACAAATATGTATGCAATATATAATGTATGAATTCAACTACGAAACTTATTAAAAATATGTCCTTCTGGTGTGTATTCCAACATAGATACGACATTATGATAGATTGCTGGAAACCTATCCCAGAGACTCGGCCAACATTTGAGAATATCTACTCCAGACTTTTTAAATATCAACAAAAACTTAGCCGAAAATAATTTATAGTAACAAACACATAATTGGAATGATTCTTACTTTTTTCCTTGTTTACTTATTGTTTAAAATTTGTGGTGTACACTTTCCTTTTTTCCTGTGGTCACTCACTCGGATACACGAATATAGATTCGTTTTTCTTTAGTACGAGCTTTCTGTGTACAAAAAAAATCACTGCGAAGTAAATCAATTGTGACTGTAAATCGTCACTCGAAAATCCCAATTGATTCCCGATGTTGTGCAACTCAACTCTGCAAAACAAAGCTGTTCATATGCACAATCTACTTGCGCTCATGAGGATGGGGTTATGTGCTGGAGACACTTGGATTTTGCTCTCCTTTATAATCTCATGCACAACGTTCCCGAAATAAATCGAACTGGGAAAACGCTGCAGCTATATTCATGCATTGCATATATGTACATTCTCATATATATAGTGCGAGAAACCATTCGTATGTGAGCATATATTCATATATTTATGGGAATAATTATTCCATATCCCAAACGGGGCTTTATGGATGTAATTTTCCATTAAGACGATAATGAGGGTACATCTCTGGTAAGTTTCCATTTGAACAAGGCACTTAATTGTGCACTTATTTCTGAGTCTCTGCATTTACAAGGGATGATTAGTACTGTGGGGAGAGAGGGGAGAAGGTTGGTTGTGGGTTGAACTCGTTGACATGCGTAGACTCCCCTGTTGGTGGATGCGTAGAATAAATTGTA